>JAKZAP010000001.1:11890269-12141961 GCA_023053575.1 Branchinecta lynchi
TGCATGATCCGATCATCATGGGGGGGGAGTGGAGGGAGGAGGAATCCAGAATCTTGAGGTATTTAAAACTCTTGATTGGGTGATGGGGTCTGAATGAAACTTGGTATTTCTAAAATCTGGACCGGATCCGGTAACTTCGGGGGGAGTTGGAGAGGGGAACCGGAAATCTTGGGAAACGCTTAGAGTGGAGGGACCAGGATGAAACACCTGTGCTAGATACATCATTGACATTACCGGATCGGATTCCAGCACTCTGGGGGGGGGAGTTGGGGGGGGGTCCAGATTTCTGACTATCCGTGAGTTCGGTACTTCCTGATGTACTAGGATGATGCAGCTGGGCTAACATATCAGGGACTGAAAAAAACTAACTTGACAATAGCCGTTTGTATGATTCGATCATCGGGGGGGGGGGGGGGAATCCGGAACCTTGTGACAGTCATAACTGTCGTGAATGAAACTTGGCAAGTGGAAAGAGGTGTCGTCTCAGATGTTCTACGTCAGTCCCCGACCGGATCCGATACCTGTGGGGGGGGGGGTGAAGGGGGACACCGGAATATTCTGGAAACGCCTAGCGCTGAGGGATCGGGATGGAATTTGTTGGGAAGAACAAGCATAAGCCGTAAATAGATTCTTGACAAAACCGCATTACGAGGCTTTTTAGGGGATTCCGGTGATCGCAAGCTATGGTACTTCTAGATGTGCTAAGGACGATCAAACTAGGCAGGCATATTAGCGACCCGAGTAAATAGACTTAGAGACCTGACACAATGCCCTAGTAAATTTTCTGGTCCTGGATCCGGCCATTTGGGGGAGTTAAATGAAGGGGAATCCGGGAATTACTGACTTGCGTGGTTTGTGAACGGGCGGTCCGATTCAAGTGAAAATTTATGGGTGATAAGAACTAATGAGCTAAATGTGCAAAAGATGTTTCCGAGCCACATGCGGCATTGGCTGGGGTAGCTTGAGGGGGAGGGAGGAAGGACCGTAAACTTTGTGACATGGCCAAAATCAAACGAATTGGCCGACGGGGGGCGGAAATTTGCAGATATGTTACGATTCGAGTCAAGCTTTAAGGAAAAGAAGAGAAGATGTCAGAGATGCGAAGTTTATGTGTCCTATAGTTGTATTCAGCAACAGTGGGAGGAGTTGGAGGTGGGGATTTTGTAGCTCGCGTAGGGGTCAAACGCACGGAGTGATTTGAATAAAACTTGGAAAGAATAGAGACCATGTGCCCTAGATGACATGTTTTAGGGTCCGGACCGGATTTGAACACGGGGGGTGGGGGGGTACCGGAGTTTCCCGAAAAAAACTTCGACCTGGAGTGTAACTTGATAGCCGGTACGAGAAGATGCCTTAGATAATCTGTATATGTGGCTGAACCAGATTTAACCCTGGTACGGAAGTTTGAGGGCGAGGCGTACCGGCAATAGCACGGCACTCCTAGGAATCAAACTAGATGGTGAAACATTTGCACTAGATTACCCGAGGCGATGCCGGAAATGCTCAGGGTCGCGTGAAATTAGATACCTTATTTCTAGGTGCGATCCGGGGGGGGGGGGGGTGAAGGGGAGATTTTGTGCCATTCTCATCAACTTTCTTGTACCACCTACTCGTAACAAGTGTCATATGAGCTCGTAGATCTTGTTTCTTGTTTCCTAGCGGAGCTTTAGATAAACGTTGCTGATGTTGGCGATCATTGGGGTACGAATAGGAACTAAGCCGAGTGGTGGTCTTGAATTATAATTTTATCGTCTATCATACTCTGGTTCAAGATCCTTCCCTCTATTGTCTCTTTTCGAAAAAGAAATGGTCTTGCTAATGGCACTTTCGATTTTTAGTTGGTTTCGCCCATCCAGTCAGCGGAAGTGAAAATGATCTGGAAATTCAGCTGGATGAATTTGGCTTTCCCGTTCGGGAGAAAAGTGGCTTCGTGTCGATCAACACTAAGAACCTGTGGCAGCAGCTCTGCGCGTTTGACAGTCCCAATGAGCCTCTGAGAGAGGCAACGTGCAAACATCTTGGTTTGGGGTAAGAAGATAGTTCTGTTTTTGCAGATACCATGGTATCTGATACCATGGTCAAAAGTCCTGTTTGCAGTTATCGCGGTATGTGGCCAGTTATTGCGGTATCTGACATTCAGATACCACGGTCCGACCGTGGTAACTGATCGTGGTATCTGAAAAATCCATCTTAGTTTAATCATTACCTACTGTAGGTAACGGGCCGTAATTTTGTCAAATAGGAGAGAAAGAAGTTTGGAACTTAGGATTTAACTGGAAATCAGTTTTTCTCAAAGGACACCTGAATGAAGAGTACCAAGTATCATCCCTATATGTATGACAATGCAGAAAACCCAATCCAAATTCTAAATAGTGTTTCCAAGCTATGATCTTTGCTCCATTTTGCATCTGTCCTTATTTCAGTACCGAACAATTTTAGAAATGAACAAATGTCTCCAATCAACCCTTCTTCCGGAATATTTTTTAACCAGTTAAGCCCAAACGTATATCTAGAAGAAATTCCAATACGATCCGGCCAGCGCTGTACAAGATTTGAATGAATTGCGCTTTTTGTCTCGGAGTCTGCATGTGCAAACCTCCAGAAACGAACATCCCTATTTTGAAAACGTCACGCTCAGGAGAAGAATGCTCCCCGTGGCCATGTCTGTGCATTCTCCACGGTGTGTTGGAAGTATCTTTAAGGGATGACTTCGAAAAGCGTTATTTCTTTAAGGGATGACTTCGAAAAGCGCAATTTCGGCCATTTTTGTTTTTGCAGAGCAACCGTGGTATCAGATACCACGGTAACTGCAAAAACGATTATTTGCGGATCCATTTACCGTGGTAACCGATACCATAGATACCTTGACAGTCCTATGGTATCATGTTGTAAAACAGATATTCAGGAATAAATACGATGATTGATTGATTGATTGATGGTATCTGCAAAAACAAATGATATGTTTGATTTTGTCTAGAACATTTCTGTTGGTGCACTAACGTATTTTCTTTGACCCCGGAAGCAGATACTACGGTCCATCAAACAAAGCTGTTAAAAAGAAGCTCAGAAGTATTGGATATTATTTCATACCCTTGGGGTTTTTTGGCCGTATGTTATAGTTGCTGTCCTAAGTGTACAATACCGTCCTGGCAGGATATACTGCACGGCAAGTCGTGAATAGAAAGAAAGAAATGCTCCTTGTCGATCTTTCGGTTGTACCTTCTAAAGTCCATACATGAAACTGAAACAGGCTCCTCGACCTCCATGCTTACTACACTGTAAAATGTTTCTCCGAGTAAGGATTAAATAATAATAATAATAATTTATTTGTAATCCACTGCACAAATACAATGTGAAGATAGTAAAGTAAAGAAGAGAAAGAAACAAATAATCAACTGTAGAAACACTAATACAACAAAATAAACACAAAAAAATCCACAGAACAAACAGATGAGATATGGAGTAAGCCGTTCATATGCTTGTCCAGATAAATTTGTATGAACCTCCTGGAGTTTTGCCGTTATATCGGGAGCTTTGTATTTTTGGATTATTCTCCGATTTCGATATGAAATAGGCAAATAAAGCAGGTATTTACATTTGCTACTGGGATTAACCTTATCTCTACTGGGATAAGATTGATACGAATTAGAGATAATCTTATATTAGTAGAGACTACATTAATCCCAGTAGCGAATACTGCAAGATTTTTTTTTTTTACAGTGTAATCACTTCAGCTCCTCTTCATCCTTCATACTCATTTCATATTTTTGTTTGTTTTAACTTTTCTACTACTTTATTTTATCCCAATAGAGATAACATTAATCCCAGTAGTAAATACTGCATCCTTATTCGGAGAAACTTTCTACAGTGTAGACTGTCTAGAAACGGGTACACTAGTCACCAGTAATCCAACAAGAGCTGAAGGCTCATATGGCACTTGCAAGAATAGGCAAAATGTTGGCGGGAGTTTTTTGTTTGGGAGTTTTGTACACAGTCGAATATTATTTTATTATACACTAGTAAGTAAAAAGTACTGTAAAAGGCATTTCTAGAATTCCTCTTCTTCGTTGGGCGGTTCAGTGGTCTTCAATATGGTTTCAACAAATTTTGAGCAAAATGTACAGTTTCATGATCCCGATGAGCTTATCATCATTTGTGCTTCAGTAGTGTTCATTACAGATGAACCTCTAGCGCCCTTAAAGTGCGCATCGGCACAGCCAAATGCTTCTCGTGATTTCCAAGGACCTGTGATCATTCTTATCTCAAAGGTTTTGCCTACAAGTGACCACAACAAACCCACGTATTGACGAATTCCTACTTTCATTCTCTGACCCAGCCTTGCAAATGCCATGTGAGCTTCCAGCTTGGTGCGGCGAAGCCGCGCCAGTCAAAATTGGTCAGATTCACCTGAACTTGATGATTTTTAGGGAATCTACCGGATTATTGCTCAGGGAACCTACCGGATTTTGCTCAGGGAATTTACGCTAAATCTTTCACAAGGAATCTACCGGAACTTGTCTCAGGGAATCTACCGGAATTTACCCCTTGGAATCTACGAAATTCGGCTCAGGAAATTTACTGGAGTTTGTGAGAAATCTTTCACAAGGAATCTACCGGAACTTGTCTGAGGATCTATCGGAATTTGCCCCTGGGAATCTACGAAACTCGGCTCAGGGGATCTACCGGAATTTGTGCGAAATATTCCACAAGGAATCTAGGCGAAATTTAACCGTCGGAAATCTACGAAATTCGGCTGAGGGAATCTGCCGGATTTTGCTCATGGAATCTACGCTAAATCTTTCACAAGGAATCTACCGGAATTTGTCTCAGGGAATCTACCGGAATTTACCCCTGGGAACCTACCAGAATTCGGCTCAGGGTCTCTACCGGAATTCGTGCGATATCTTTCACGAGGAACCTACCGCGACTTGTCTTAGGAATCTACCGGAATTTACCCCTGGGAATCTACGAAATTCGGCTCAGGGAATCTAAACGGAATTTACCAGAATTCGGCTCAGGGAATCTACCGGAATTTGCGCGATATCTTTCACAAGGAACCTGTCACGACTTGTCTCAGGGAATCTACCGGAATTTACCCCTCGGAATCTACGAAATGCGGCTCTGGGAATCTACCGGAATTTGTGCGAAATATTTTACAAGGAATCTACCGGAACTCGTCTCAGAGAATCTACCAGAATTTGTGCGAAATCTTTCCCAAGGAATCTACCGGAACTTTTCTCGGGGAATCCACCGGAATTCACCCAATGAAATCTACCAGAATTCGGCTCAGGGAACCTACCGGATCTTGCTTATGGAATCTACGCTAAATCTTTCACAAGGAATCACAGGGAATCTACCCGAGTTTACCCCAAATCTACCAGAATTCGGCTCAGGGAGCCTACCGGATTTTGCTTATGGAATCTACGCCAAGTCTTCACAAGGAATCTACCGGAATTTACCCCACGGATTCTACCAGAATTCGATCTGGCTCAGGGAATCTACGGAATTTTGCCGGAATTTGTGCGATATCTTCACAAGGAATCTAATTTGTCTCGGGGAATCTATCGGAGTTTGCCCCACAGAATCTACCGGAATTCGACTGAATCTAAATCCATAAAGCGTCGACAGCTTTCTCAACTCCTTTCCGGTGATACAGATGAACCGAGAAGAGTTCAAAAACGAACTAGACCCACGTTGCTAGAACACAACAGTATTCTAGAGTTTCTGCAGAGATTATCACTACGGAGAATTTCCGGTGAAACCTCGAAAAATTCCGGTAGAATCTCGATTCCGGTAAAACTCTGAAGCTGCACCCCCTTCATCAGGAAGGTGTCGGGACGCCCCTGCTCTTGATGACTAACTCTTAGTGCCGATGAAGAAAGGCCGTGTGCCCAGCTAAGAGCCAAAAACGTCACGAAAACAAACGTTGTTGATTGGTTTACACATGATTTGAATCAAATGATCCTTCAGTCCAAGCTGACTGCGCATCATATTTGACGGTGCCAAAGGGATAAAATGTAGCTTACTTATCCGTTTGGCTTCGTCAAATATGATTTGAATCAAATATGATTTGAATCAAATTAGACGGTTCGTTTGGGTGACGTTTCTGGTTCTTCTCGACGTTAACTGGCGTGTTTTGGAGTTGGTCACGATGAGGACGATTGTTGATACTTGAAATATTTTCACGCTCTGATGGTTACCCACAACAGATCGGGGATTTGAGTGACGCAAAAGCTAAAGATTAAGATGTCTACGTTTGTATACGGACTTTAAATGATGCCTGCTAAAAGGACATGTGTTAAAGCCCCCAAGACCTGCACATTTTCTATGTTATTTCGTGATTCTAGTTTTGCCCCCTAATTAAAATACGGAAGACTGCTTTGTGGCCCTGAGTACCTACACATTCTAATCCAGTCCTCAGCTTCTACGTCTCTCAAACTTGCCCTCTCTTGTCTTTCACCATCAATAGTAGCCAAGATCTTAGACATAAGGGTTGCACGAGGGGTTGCCCACTCTCGATTTTAATGCATAGCACGTGCCCGGTGCCGGCACCGATTGGCAGCAGCTCGCACCGATTTCCACGTGTTAGCACATATAAAATTAGCATATTTAGGATCGGGAATCGCCTAATTTATCTCCGGCACCGCTGATTCGGCCGGTGCCGACCGAGCAGTTATTCGATCCGTAGTGGATAATGCAACAGTTCTGAATTACTATTAGTTGTGTTTTTGCTGATACCATGGTATATGTTACCACAGTAACTGGATCTGCAATTAGTCGTTTTTGCAGTTATCGTAGTATCTGATACACGGTGCTCTGCTAAAACGACTATTGCCGAAATTGCACTTTTCGAGGTCATCCCAAAAGAAAAACAGATATCCAGTTATATCACTAAGTGCTAAGCTTCTTTCTCGCCAATCTGACAAAATTTGATGAAAGTGAGATGACTTTTTAGATACCACGGTCGGACCGTAGTATCTGAATATCTGATACCACGATAACTGCAAAAACGACTTTAGACCGTGGTAACAGATACCATGGTATCAGCAAAATCGCAACTATTATTCCCATCAGTCATCTTCGATTTTAGATCTCCGAAATCCTTTGATGTCTCGGACTCTCTGAAGGAACAGTTGATCGCAAGACAGCCAACCAGAGGTCGGCTTTATTCTGGAAGCCGAAAAATGAAGAAAGTGCGAGATGAGATCGACCCTCAGAAGGTCGGCTTTCTTCAGAAGTCACGGTCAGTCGATGACCCAACATCGGGTAAGTTGTTTGTAACAGGTTTGTCCCGAAGGGATTCGATCCTATGTAGGAAGCGAGAGGTACAAGAGTGGTGGGGTAAGATTTCGTTGCCGGATTCCCTGCGATCGGAGGCCAAAGAGACTTGGGGGAGGGGTTGTTTATTTTACAGCAAATTTGGGTAGGGAAGAACGTCAGTGGGTGGTAAACCAATGATAGGTTTTAGCCCCGGTGTTATTACTATTACTCTTTATACTCTGACCGGCGGTTTATGTCCGACTTGAGATCATTATATGGTAGCGTTCGAGCGGCGGCAATATTCAACCTTCGAAGGCATATTTGGGATCGTTGTCTTTCGTTTCGGGAGGTCGACTCTTTTCTTTTGACACTTACTTTATTAATTCCGTAAGAACAACCACTTTCAGCAAGCACGTAAGGTAATCTAATAATACAGACATATGTCTCGCTACAGTCAACGCTCAGACTCATCTGCCCGCTTCGAGCTTCACATCAAATTCCTATCTCGCTTACCTAACCGCAAAGTTCACCTAACCGCAGTCACTAACGTCTGCGAGCTAAGGTGTAGACAACACGAGTCTGGAGACGCAACAGCAGGATATTGGAAAACTACGAAAGATTATTCTTACTAATGCAGATCAGGAACGCTAGAATTATTCCGACTAATGGGAGGGCTAATTTTTATATTCTAAATTCTAAAATACTATTCGTAACATGGTTTGTATGAAGGCGGTTAGCTTGCCATTGGGTCAGAGAAGAAAGTATCTGGGTAAATATTCTTTGAGCCCAAGCTGACTTTGAAACATTTATTCCAGCAATGTTTTGAACGGATACATCAGCTAAGATTCTTCATAAGCGATATTTCGGCCCTTCTTGGCAAGGGTCCTCGTCAGGCTTTCAGTCCTCTTGTTCAACTTCGGGGAAAGAAACAAACCTGTAATCTACAAACCTGTAACCTGTAATCGCTTATGAAGAATCTTAGCTGATGTATCCGTTGAAAACACTGCTGGAATAAAAAGTATCTGGGGATACTTAGAAAGCGAGATGGCCCCTACTATTGTCCAATGTGTGGAGAAGATGAAAGTCTGTTCCATTTGATGCGTGAGTCTAAGGAATTGTGTTAGTTAAGGAGGAATATCTTTAATAAGGTGGAGTATGGGGAGGATTGGGTGGTTCAGCTAATGGAGACAAACATTTTCGGGAGAAAAGAGGGTTAGGAAGCCTCCTGAAAATAGTAATTGAACACAGAGATCTATTATTTTTTTAAACTTGATTGATTTTAAATGTATTGGTTGTTGAGTTGTTGTTATGTCGATATTTTTATTCACGATGGGCTTAAGTTGGAATTATGTCATATTATACCGTATCTTAGTCACCGAACATATAGTCCCATAACGCCTTCCTAGCAAGACTTAGAGCCATCTTAAGTTGGATTCCCAGGGAGCTCGCAGAGGTTTTCACCCATTAACTATGACTCCGATCCAATTGACCTCGCCACCATAGGCGAGGGACCAAGTGACCTTTACCTCTAGGGTGGAGGGACCGTACAGTGTCCGGTGTTTATTCTTGCTTCGTGGCTTTCTGCCTATGTGTTGCTTTGTGCTTCATTAGTATTCAAATTCACTTTATTTTTCGCAAAATTCTTCATTGCGAAAATAGCATAGGAAAAATACAAATTCACTAACATACAAGTACATAATATACTATTTTTGTTTTCTTAATTTGGTCATAATAAAATTTTTACCCATATATTATACAATTTGTTTGTCTTACAACAATATTCGATCATCGGGTCAAATACTTATGACTATACGTATAGAAACAACACACTGAAATCACTATTAATAAAACAAACATAAACTTGGTCCAGTCACAAAAGATTTCAGATATCGCTCAGATGATTGAGCTGGAGGGATCTTCATGCTTCACTTCAGCTCATTTTCATCATACATGTTTTGTTTTCGTGTTTCATTGCTAGGCCGGCATTTTAAAATTTAAATCAGTATCTTGCCTGAGCATGGATCCCTTTCTTACGTATCGCTTCTTTTAGAAATTGCCCTGGCTGGTGTGAAGCAAAGAAACGGGAACAGTCTCAACAAAACGTGCGGGAACCTTTATATGGAGTGTGGCGAGCCACTTCGAGGTTTCCGGCCTCTGTACAAGGGAGCGAGAAGAGTGCCGTCTAACGGCAGAGGCGTTTGGCCGTGGCACTTGATGTTGTATGTAGACGGGAAATTCTCCTGTGATGCAACCCTCCTGGCACGCAATCTGGTGTTTGTCTCACTTCGGTGCGTTGCAGGAGCAAGGTAAGTCATAAGCTATGGAAGAAAAAGCAACAAGACCAAAATTTCGATGGGATCCCAAAAATAGAATATTTCTTGGACTTTTGAGCATGTTTGATAGTGCAAAATAGCCTTGAGTCCGGATGTCCAGTATGGTGAAACATCGAAGTGGGGATTAAGCCGTTGTCTCTGCATTTGACTAAAAAGTCCAGTTGGTTTGTCACCTGTCCTTTCTTTCCAGCTAGGATCAATACTTGTCGGCATTTCTGCATGTTACTTTTTTCCCTAACCAACCTGTTGAAAATGTGTGCAAAATGAAACAGTAGTGGTGTTTTTTGACAGATGAAAATTAAGCTCAGATATTGATTCAGCATGACTGTTTAGCCCTGTAACTAATCTCTAATCGACTTAAAAATAAACCTGTTACTTTGACAAAATTCCTTATTTTAGCTTTATTCCTGGCGAACTAATTGTACTGCAGGAAAAATAAAGTTCAAAGACAGATTCAGTCTGTCTCTTTACCCTTGTGTTACTTACGTCACTATTACCGTCACTTACGTTCTGAGAGGCGATACACTCGCACAACTACTGAGCATTCAGTTTGAACTTCTAAGCCACGCAACGGTCTCCTGATCGACCACATGGGATTCCTTTAAGATCGGACAAACAGGAACAAATTAAGCCCTGAAAAGCTCTAAGCCGCTTCCACATTGATCGTCGCTGCGATCCGTCGTGTATAATAATTATTTATTGAAGCCAACAAAGGGCCATACATCAGTAAAGTAATAAAGTAAGTAATTTATTTATAACCCGCCGTTTTCAGAAAGCGGAGTAAATGAAGAAAGTAAATAAAACACATAAACATACACAAAAAGACACTTAATTTCAATCGTCGGCCAGGAAGCAGTGTAGAAGGTCGTGCGCTGGTTGGGTTCTGTTGTCAATGATTTTTGATAGCGACGAAGAGACATCCAAAAGGGTAACACTTGCATCTTGAATTTTGAACTTCTCCGTCAAAGTATGGTTATGGCATAATTTCGACAAGTGGAGCAGGTGCTTTGCATATTTAAAATAACATGATCTCATCTTTTTTATCTCCTTCTTTCGCAGAACATGAGTGACACCGGAACGAAATAGTATAGAAGGAGCGCAGAAGGTGCTGTACAATTTTCCCAAAGCTTTACGATTATAGCGCCCCCGGTTGGGGACGATGCGCCCATAGGCGGTACGGATTGATCTAGAAACTTCTTGAACAACCGAAGAGCAAAATTTTGACAACGAGGATTTGAATGTTATGCCAAGCCATCGTAGAGATTCTGTTGATCTGACGACGAACGATCCAAGAGAGATAGAAGCTTTAGCATTCAATCGATTTGACGAAGGGTTGAAATGCAGGTACTCACATTTTGAGAGGTTAACTTCAAGACCGATTTTGAGAAGTTCCGACGACAGCTGACAGACATTTTTGGTGAGTGTGGATCGGGTACGGCTTACTAAGAGCAAGTCGTCCGCGTAAACTATGTAGCTGAAGGCGTGGTCTTTATAAAAGTAAGCAGGATGCAAAGAATCAAGACAAGAAGATATGGCCGATTTGAAGATGTAGGGAGATAAGACTCCCCCTTGGCGAACACCAGTTTGGACTGGAATAATCTCTGACAAGCTACCTTGCCATTTGAACCTTACTGAAGAATGACCATACCAAAATTTCAACAGATAGACAACAGACAGATTCACGCCAGAAGTAATGAGAGAAAATAGGGGCTGAGAGTGCGTTATATTGTCAAAAGCACCAGATATATCTATAGAACATATATGTATAGTAGACTTGTCGCGGGTAGCCTGTTTCATCATTTTTGTCAATATGTGATGAGCGTGCGCACAACTGGCGCTCGAACGGAATCCAAACTGCATTGAACCAAAGCGACATTTTTCAACTATTTCTGGAAGAAGGACGTATTCCAGGATTTTGCTTATGGTACAAGAAACTGTAATTGGCCGATAGCTTTTGCAAAGGTCCGCGTCTTTCCCTCGCTTAATCACCGATGTTATAGTACCCAAGAGGAAACTATTCGGAACCAAACCCTGGCATAAACAAATTTGAAATAGCAGCTGAAGGTGTTGTGTTAAAGCTGGACACTCAATTTTGAAAAAATCGGCACTAAGGCCATCAGTATTCATTGTCGCACTTAACTAACAAAATTGACCTTCAAAATTACATACAATAAGATCACTTCTTTTTGCCCTTCTACTATTCGCCAAATTACCTCCGATCTAAATTTCCATTATACACTTAAAAACTTTACATACCGACCGAATTACCTGACGATTCGTCGACTTCATGATACCAGGAAATAGTATGGGCAATCTGTCAGCAGATGGCATATACTCTCTTCTACCTCACCACAAAATCGGCAAGCACACTCGGCCACTGAGTTTATCTTGCGTTGCGCACAGGTTGCATAGCGTATCTTTCACACCTGTGCGGGAACATGTCACGGTGGATGCGTATTTACGTTTTCCTTTTTCGGTTTCTTCGGCCAAATTTTCATACATTTCATCAGTTACGAAGTGTTTAATCAGCATTGGTACGTTTTCTTCATCATTAGCAGGTTATTTTCAAGTTTCTCGTCAGAACTTACGTTTTTCACTGAAAAATCTGGTGCGTTACGCGTTGACGCAATGCAAGAATAGAACCAAGTTCAATTCTTGCAAGTTATATTCCAAGCAAGAATAGAACGTCAGGGAGCACAGCGCGGAGCGCTGTGCGAGGCTTCTAAGTCCTCCAGTCCAATAAACTAGCCACACCCAAACCGTCTGTGGTGGACAATACAATCTGACTAGATTGCCTACCCCTTGTGGTGTAGTATTCTCGGAAAACGGGTATATATCGCTGTATACAGTTGTTTTAATTCGTGGGGGGGGAGGCTCATGGCCTGTCAACTCATGTGTAAAACACTAGTGAGCCCTGGATTTGGATGTAGGACACCACAAACCAAGAGGGGCATGGTTCATGGGTTCATATAGGTGGTTGGTATTTGGGGTAAATATTTTCTGCAAATATCGGTGTAATGCAGAAGCTTTAATGCACAAGTGAAAATAAAGATGGTACCGTACGAGTGGATATGGTGGGGTGGTAAAACGTGCAGAAGGGGGGGGGGGGTCAGTATGGTGGTGCTCTGGGTTACAGAATACTGTGGGGTGGTAAAACATAAATATTTCTGGCAGATATAGGTTCACTGCGTAAATTCTAATTCGCAAGTAACAATCAGATATAATAACGTATTGGTGGATACGGGATGGTGGTATACGACGTACGGAGGGGTGGTATGGCTCTGGTGGGGTCATCAGGTGATAACCACTCCTTAGATATTGGAATTTATCGGGTATATGGAGTGGCGGCGCCATCTCGAATTCTTCGAGATCCCCTTAATATAGAGCCTGCCCAATGGTTTCGGTGCCTAACATCACAACCAGGGCCCAAAATGGGTATAAGTGGGTGGTTTATTTATAGTCACGGATGTTCCAAAAAATGGAAAACAGTTGGTATTGTGACAAACTGGGTGGTGGTAGTGACAGCTTAATATCCGAGCACAATAACAATTCAAGAGAGACTGTAACGGAGTTTTCTGCTGCTTCATTTATATAAGCATAGGGTTTTCTCTGAGGCGGTTAGCGCTGAATGGCTGTTTGTCGCTGAGCGTAGTCAGGTCATGCTTTGCTTACGTGAGGTCAGCATACCTCTGGGAATTCATTGTATAGGAGAAAGGCATTTTCGGTATAATTTGTCAGCGCGCGCAAAGTTACGGGGGTGAACAATGGTATATGTAACTTTTCAGAATGGGTAGATTAGCGGTTAAGTGAAAACGAAAGGTACTCGATTGGTTAGGTATGATCGCCTGACAATGGTCGCTAGTGTTCCGTAACCCTAACTAAACCAACCCAATCCTAACATTATCCCAACCCTGCCTCAACCCCTAGCTATATCAAACCTCCCACACCTCCTATCTAAAATATAAACGGCCACACCAAACCAAACCATGCCAAACGAACAAAACCAAATCAAATAATCCGTTGCCTTTGGTGGGGTTGCCTCCGAATGCTAAACATAGTATTCAATCGTGTAAATAGGGGGATATTTTCGTAATAGGGGAGGGGCGGTGATAGACGGAGAGTGACTAGGATCAAAAGTATACAAGATACTTAGATTCCATCAGACCAAACAGTATGTCAGGGAGCACAGCGCGGAGCGCTGTGCGAGGCTTCTAAGTCCTCCAGTCCAATAAACTAGCCACACCCAAACCGTCTGTGGTGGACAATACAATCTGACTAGATTGCCTACCCCTTGTGGTGTAGTATTCTCGGAAAACGGGTATATATCGCTGTATACAGTTGTTTTAATTCGTGGGGGGGGGAGGCTCATGGCCTGTCAACTCATGTGTAAAACACTAGTGAGCCCTGGATTTGGATGTAGGACACCACAAACCAAGAGGGGCATGGTTCATGGGTTCATATAGGTGGTTGGTATTTGGGGTAAATATTTTCTGCAAATATCGGTGTAATGCAGAAGCTTTAATGCACAAGTGAATATAAAGATGGTACCGTACGAGTGGATATGGTGGGGTGGTAAAACGTGCAGAAGGGGGGGGGGGTCAGTATGGTGGTGCTCTGGGTTACAGAATACTGTGGGGTGGTAAAACATAAATATTTCTGGCAGATATAGGTTCACTGCGTAAATTCTAATTCGCAAGTAACAATCAGATATAATAACGTATTGGTGGATACGGGATGGTGGTATACGACGTACGGAGGGGTGGTATGGCTCTGGTGGGGTCATCAGGTGATAACCACTCCTTAGATATTGGAATTTATCGGGTATATGGAGTGGCGGCGCCATCTCGAATTCTTCGAGTTATTACAGTCAGAAAAATCTGGTGCGTTACGCGTTGACGCAATGCAAGAATAGAACCAAGTTCAATTCTTGCAAGTTATATTCAAAGCAAGAATAGAACGCAACAATAGAACCAAGTTCTATTCTTGCGTTGCGTCAACGCGTTACGTTATTTGTCTTTTTGTCTGCG
This sequence comes from Branchinecta lynchi, assembly GCA_023053575.1. Classification (NCBI taxonomy): domain Eukaryota; kingdom Metazoa; phylum Arthropoda; class Branchiopoda; order Anostraca; family Branchinectidae; genus Branchinecta; species Branchinecta lynchi. The sequence goes on from JAKZAP010000001.1 coordinate 11,904,890, forward strand.
TAGTGCATAAGCTATGCGTTGCGTCGCCGCAACCGTGACGCAGAGGTTGCGTAGGCGAGTTTGAAAGGCTCTACGTGTCAATGTGAAAGCGGCTTCAAGTGCTCGGGAAATGCGTAAAAACAGGTTGGGTAAATGAAATGCGCCCGATATCTACAGTGAACGATATCGAACCGATACATTCGCACAACTATAATTGAGCAAACAGTTTGAAAGAACGATTCTAAGCCACCCAGTGGTCTCTGGAATGCGACCGCATGGGATTCTTTTAAGATCGACAAAAGTGAACGATATCGAACCGATACATTCGCACAACTACTAAAAAAAAAAATCTTGCAGTATTTGCTACTGGGATTAATCTTGTCTTTATTGAGATAGGATTAGCCCTAATTCGGATTGATTTTATCCGAATAGAGATAAGATTAATCCCAGTAGCAAATACTGCATCCTTATTCGGAGAATCTTTTTACAGTGTATAATTGATCAAACAGTTTGAAAGAACGATTTGAAGCCACCCAGCGGTCTCTTGAATGCGACCGCATGGGATGGGAAGTACGACAAAAGCGGAAATCTCAGAGTCAACAAATTAGCCGCTGGAAAGGAATAAATGCTCAGAAAATGCGTAAAATAACATTTTGGGTAAATGAAATGCGCCCGCTATTGACGGGGAACGACATCGAACCGGGAAGTCGAGGACGAACTGCTTTTCTAATGATTCTGATCGATCGATCAGTTCAGGAATAAAACGGGATGCAGAGCAAGCGGCTCTGCTGTTTTCTGCTAAAATTAGCTAGTTTTCGAGGGGCTGGTGAAAACTGCGCGAAATTCAGGAGCGCCAGTTTTCGTGGAATTCAGAGGTTGCCGTTTTTTTAATCCTAAACCAGACCGGACAAATGAGCCATCCTGTCTCTTCCTGGGGACTTTCAGACTCGCCCTGATGCTGCTTAACTTTTCCAGGGAAAGGTCAAGCTATGTCACCCTCATAGCAGGAGCCGCGCGAGATAGCAAGTTCGCTGGGCCATTTGAGCAAATTCGAGCCGTAACCCGATATGCTTGGAACGAAGGGGCTTTTCTGGAAATGGACCACCCATTTGAACTGACACTGGATGTAAACCCAGTCCTCGATCGGCCAAGGTAAAGAATCTTGTAACGTAGAGGAATGTAAACAGAGGAAGCGCGCAACTGTTTCTCGAAGGTTCCGGTTTGTGCAGCAAGTTCAATCTCCACGGTGTGCAGTATCAGGCCCTTCAGAAAAGAAACGCTTGCCGAAAAGTCCAGTTTCCGGTAAGAGAACCTTACTCGGACTGAGTGCCGTGGAATTCCGGAAACGGTCGTGATCAAGGGCATTCCACTCTTGTACGCCAATAATAGTCTTATCGAATTCCAGATTTCGTCCACTACTTTCTGTATTTCAGTGATCCTGCTCTTACATTCCTATACGGGAAGAAGTCGTCTCTACCGAAGTCTCATAAGTCTCATGACTAATGAACCGAGAAATTTGTACAAAGTAGTAATAATAGTAATAGTCTCATGGAATTTCAATCAGGTTCCGCTTCCGTCCACTACTTTCTGCATTTCAGTGATCCTTCTTTTACACTCCTATAAGGAAAGAAGTCGTCTCTGCCGAAGTTTCATAGGACTAATGAACCGAGAAATTTGTACAAAGTAGTAATAATAGTAATAGTCTCATGTAATTTCAACCAGGTTCCGCTTTCGTCCACTACTTTCTGCATTTCAGTGATCCTGCTACACTCATATATGGGAAGAAGTCGGCTTTACCGAAGTCTCAAAGGTATAATGAACCGCGAAATTTGTACAAAGTAGCAATAACAACATAAAGCAGAAGATTAGCCCCACCATCTGCTATTAGCTGTTTCTTCAGATTTTCAGTAGTTTTTCTTTCCTTTAGATACAAAAACTTGCCTTCGTTGCAGTCCATCTGTTACATAACCAGAATGGATGACAATGACCACATCCTCCGTTCTTACAAACTGTCAAATTCATCTTGCGGTAAAAAACAGGAACTCTGCTTCACCATGGAAAAGAGTGACATCGATGTAATCTGTAACTCCTATAATCGTCGGGATAACCAGCAAGGTCTCATTGTTTGCACTGAAGATTATTGGGAGTGGTACGCAGCAGGGATATACACATTTGATAGCTTATGCGATTCGCGATATCCCGTCTTGACCATAAAGCCTCTTCCCAAGTTGGACCATGTGCTTGAAGACGTCAAGAGATATGGAGGTAATGCTTTTTCTAGTTGCTTTGCTTCACCACAGTAGCCCGTGGACATTTGGACTCGGTATTAGAGGTAGTAGCACACATTTAAGCTAGGAATTGTGTTCTATGTGAACTGACGCTTAGATTCTTGCTCATTTGTGTAATTTCGTCGTTGAACTGACAGCGGGAATGACAATAGGGTTTCATTCGCATCACTCTACTGAATGTATTAGTATGACTAAACGATTGCGATTTTGTTACCTCTTTTTTTGGATCAGAATTTGAAAAAATTTGGAGCGGGAACGAGGCTTCCAGTCTAGATAGATTGCCAAGCCCGCTTGAACGCCGTTGGGAAGTAAACATTTTACCAACCAAAGTAAAATGTATTCTGTCAGCCGTATTTTCAGCCGGTTGATATACACTCCCAAGAACGTAAAAATTGCACAGGACCTTCACGTTTCTGCCACCGACTATTTTCCGTTTTCCGTCTAGGAAAAGCGTTTCTTAGACGTGATCAATCCTATTTTTCTTTTTCTGTGTTGGGTTTTATTATGTTCTGCATGCGCTTCGTTACTGAAAGTTCAGTGTGATTTTCCCTTCCTTCTTTGTTCTGTCTTATTTCCTGCCCTATCCAGTGCATTGTCCGATTGCATCAACAACATCCGTCTCTCTTCTTTTGCGATGCAACCTTGCTTCGACCATGGAGTTCCCGTCCAAGATGAGGGCCATCACTTTAATCTAAACTTTGGCATTATCGATTCTCTGCAACACGGTAAAAAGTTTCTCCGAATAAGGATTAAAGTTAACTGCAGTATTTGCTACTGGGATTAATCTTATCCCACCGAATTAGAGATAATCATATCTCAATGAAGACAAGATTAATCCCAGTAGCAAATCCTGCAAGATTTTGTTTTTACAGTGTAGCCCTATAGAAGTCCAGAGTAAAAGCCAGGCTTCGCCTTCGAGTTTCCCAGATGTTCGGGGCTTGTTTTTTTTTGTTTTTTTAAACCCGTAGACGTAATTTAACTTATTTTTATATTACCTAAAAAAAGAAAAAGAAATCACGTTCGTACTTTTTGTGGCTACTCCTCCAGCCCTCAGTGACGTTAATTTTAATCGGGGCTTGTAGTCAAAAGCCAACAGTTCCAGCTTTTCATGATAACCATGAAAGCTCATTTGGTTATTCTTCAACATTTCGTGGATGTCCCTTGCGCATTTCAAATATCTTTTGCATGTATCCAACACCCAGACTTCTTTGTCCTGGCTTCACCTTTCATATCTGTCTCGACGAAAACGGCCGTCTCTGGAATCCGGAAAAAAAGGTGAAGCCTCGCCTTAAATGAAGATGTTTGCCGAACTATCGGCAAAAACCCGCCAAGGATTTACGGAACACGATTGATATTTTTTCTCGGTGACAGAAGGAGTTTTCATCATCATCGTGTCTTGATACTTATGAGGTTGCTCCTTCTAGTACCCCTGAACTCTACGGAATGCAAGGTGCATAGATGCCCAGAAGGCACCTGTCTAGCGACGGAACAAGTTTGCGACGGTATCCACCATTGCCGTGATGCATCCGATGAGCCGTTTGAATGTCATCTTGACAAGTACTGCAAGGACAAATTAGGAGTATGTGGTAAGCAATCACTTTACTACACTACTTGTGACGTTACACTACAAGTTACACGCAACAAAGTGCCTTAATGCTCGTAGAATGAGATTCTCTACCTGCAAGTTCTGTGCTGCTTACCTTCTGTTCTTTTGCAGTTGTCGGTAAACTTAAAACCCAGTTACTTCCACTGATGTACTCTCCCTGTTTACATTATCAGCAAAACAGGCCACGAGTTCGCATTTAAGGCACAGACATTATAGATGCTTTTATCGATTCCTGGTCGCATCCCCGACAAGAGCCTATGGTGTCAGACGCATGCCCCTTCTAGTCCTTGGCAGACGTGCTAGGTCCGCACGCTTCTAGTCCGACTCGGTTAAATAACCAGAAGAACAAGAAAAGGCTTTAAAATGAGCTTTACTGGGCCGGTTTATTAGAATGCACTAGATCTTTGTGAAATCTTGGAGACAATTCCTGCTTGCCGAATCATTCCTCTATTGAATTACCAACAGTTTTGCATTCCGATTTTAGATTATTTTACAGCTGTCTGCTAGTAGTAATCACAGCCTGGTTAAAATTAAGTAACACTTCAGTACCTGTTAGGACCTTTTTCTTTGTAAATCAAATTATATATTATGCCCAACAAAGTATTCTAAGCCATGAAATGCTAAATGACAGTTTGTTCCAGTTGTTTCAGTTTTCTTTTTAGGAAAGTTGCATTTTCGCTAAAGTGAAGATTAACGAGTAATCTGTAGAGCGTTAGACTTCTGTAGCGACCCTGTTCCAGGTTATCGAAGGCTGATAGATTTAACATTGGAAGCAGCTTTTTTCGATGTTACTTGGGACCAGTGTTAAAAAAATACCATATAATTTAATTTTAGATACTTGCAGTCTCAACTCCGTTTACTTTTTCTCTTATAGCTTGCGATGCACACGAGTTTCAGTGTGGCTCTGGAAAGTGCCTTGAAGAACGCTTATTATGTGACGGCGAGCCGCATTGTCTCTTCGGCGAAGATGAAGATCCAGCGACATGCCAAGAATGTGTATCGTGGCTTAAGTCAAACGACCCAGGCAAACTGTGCGATGGATACCGAGACTGCTCAGATGGAGCCGATGAGATAGGGTGTTCATGTGACGGAAAGTTTCGGTGTTACAAGTAAGATACTTGCTTTCCCGGGGCCACTAATTCATAGGCAGAAGAAGACGTGGCATTCTGCATGTCAAACTGATTGACTGTTGTTTACCGCGTGTGGGGGGGGGGGCTCCTCGCTACGGGTGTTCATGTGACGGAAAGTTTCGGTGTTACAAGTAAGATACTTGCTTTTCCGGGGCGACTAATTCATAGGCTGAAGAAGACGGGGCATTCTGCATGTCAAACTGATTGACTGTTGTTTACCGCGTGTTGGGGGGGGGGGGGATGCTCCTCGCTACGGCCTAGGCAGGGACGGTCTAGAGTTCATAGTAAGATCGTTGGTTGTAGAGAAGACTGTCCTTCCAACTTGACAGTCATTTGTAATCGTTCGTCGCTCCCTGAGAGGGAAGGGGATAGGCTGCCATGGGTTGGGCAGGGACGGTCTAGTAATCATTTGGAAATAGATTATAATAGATTATTTTACAGCTTTTACATTGAATGGATGAATGAAGTATCGATGACGCACTGGCACTGCGCAAGATCATCAGTGCGGTAAAGAAAATACAAAGAAATATAAAAATGACCACACAACACTTATCACAATTTCCCATAAGGTTATTCACAAACTTAGAACCACATTGATGCTGTCGTGGACAGGTAATTTCCCAGTCGTAGGACACAAATTAGAGGATAGATTTTCAAGCGTGAATAATGGGTCGGGACGGCGGATCAGGTGGCGGTGTTGACTATTGTTTGTTATCGTTTGTCTTGCGGGATAGGTAGGGACAGTCCACGGTCCTCGGGGAAATCTTTGGTCGTAGATGCAGGTCCTTCCAGCTTGCAAGTCACTTTTAATCGTTGTCGCATGCTAAGGGGGAAGGGGCGAAGTTGCCATGGGCCGAGCAGGGATGGTCTAGTATTCATTGAGAGATATTTTATCATAAAAGCCTCTCTTTCCAGCTCGGCAATGACTTGGTATCGTTTATATGGCACTTTAAGGGGGGGGGGGGGGCTGAAAAAATGGGCTTTGCGTGGGGCTAGGCACCGGGAAGGGTGTTGGCCATAGAAAATACCCTTTTCAGCTCATGGTATTTTCTATAATTCAGGTGAGTTTGACATAGGCGAGGCACCCGATGACAAATTTGTAGCCTGCGTAGTTGTATGATAGTTGTACGAAAAAGTTGCATGTAATGATATGTAATGGTACAGAATACTATCATTTAATGTGCCTTAGATTTCTCCAATCTTGAGTCGTATCCAGTAGCATCCTTTCTTACTAATAATAGCATGTAGTAGCATCAGTTCGTACTGCATACCACTTTTTCGTACAAGCTCATACTACTGTTTTGAGCTAAATTTTTCGTCGGGCAGGGACGGTCCAGGGTCTACTAGAACACCCATGGTCACTGAAACGACTGTCTTTTCAGCTCCACAATCCCTCCTCTGTGTGTCAGCAACGAAACGGTATGTGATGGGTTTTCGGATTGCATAAACGGTGAAGATGAAGAAACTTGCGTCGTCCTTGGCCCTGAACCGCATCCCGTAAAAGAAGATGCATTTGGGTAAGTATCCTTGCAGTTCTTGTAGAAGATTCCTATCCGCTCAGATGGGTAAACGATAATCCGCAGTCGGCTGTGTGAATTTATCATTAATTCAAAGCCTAGCCGTTAGGTCCAACCTCTTCCTCGAGGTGGCTTGATCTTTTCCCTAGTACGCCTGCGTTCAAAATAAGTTCTACACCATATAGATTTGCCTACCAGGCTTCTCGAAGAAAATTTTTCGAAATTAGTCGTATGGAGTTGTACGAAAAAACAGCATGCAGTAGTAACTGTTATTGCCATTGCAAGCTACTACTATAGCAAACTGGATGCTACTACAGCAAGATTGGATGCTATCGGATGCTACTACTTCAGTTTTTAATAATAAAGCAAAACATATCTCTCGTGGGCAGAGCCCAAATACGATGTTTTTGTAGTCATAAATAAAGATAAAATAAATTGTCAACAGATAATTTAAAAGGAAAAAAAGTAACAAGGCAGAACAATGCTAAAGAGCATTGTATTGCTTTACGAAGCTTGGCACGAAGCTTCTACTGTAGCGCATAGTGTTACGGTAGATTGGGGTCAGTTTGGGAACCTTTTCAGCCACTTCTCGGGGGGGACAAGATCTTACAGGAACAAAGGGTGGGGGAAGGAATGAGCCAAAGTTGCGGCATAGTTTTTCGCGGCGGGAAGAAAGGGATTCAGTTTTAAATTCTTTGAGGTAAAATGAGTATGGTAGGGGGGAACCGCCATAGATAACTTGCAGCGATCTCTTCTGAAATCGCTCTATTTTATCAGTTTCGTCTTGGGTAAGAGCAAAGTGCCAAACCGGACAAGCATATTCGACTGAGGGTCGGATGAAAGAGCAAAACATTAGCTTTAGCTTGTCCTTAGGAACCCGAAACTTTTTCAGTGTTTTTAGCATTTGAATTGCGCTGTTAGCTTTCTTTACAACTGTCTTTGTATTTTCATGCCATGAAAGGTCAGAAGAGATCACTACACCTAGTAGCGTTATTTTATCCCTGATGAGCCCAGAGTCGATAGGAGGGTCGAAAGACGGCCGAGTTTTTCTAAGAAAAGAAAAGATTAACGGATTAACCGAGATTAACGTTAAGTCGGTTAAGTCGATTAACCAAGCCGGAGGCATGTTAAATTAAAGTATTAACTACTACATATCAATACATCCAACTTTTTGGTACAACTACCATACAACTACACAGCAGAATAATTTTTCATCGGGTTGCTAACCGTCACGCAGTTTGCTTGACTAGTAAATAATTAAGCGTCGTTACAAGACCCGTAGTAACAGCCAGGCTACTTTCTTCTTGCTGATCACCGATAGTCGTTTTCGTCGAAACGGCTTTGGAAGGTAAAGCCAGGTCAAAAGCGTCTTGAAGCTAGTCCGGTCATTTGGACGCCCCAGATTCCGGATGCCTGAAAGGTGACATAGAGGTGACATACGATAGAGAAAATAAATATGCAAATATAAGAGGAAATGGAGAGTGACTGACAATCGAGATTGAGAAGGGGATATCTCAGAAATGTTAAAGAATAGCAAAATTAGCTATAATCTGGAAGGGTTGGCTTTTGACTGCGCGGAAGCCCCGGACCTCTAGGAATCTGGAATGTGAAGCCCAGCTTTAAGCCACGCCTAACTTTACGGGAGCTCGCTCAGGTCGAAAAGTCGTACTGCAGGACAAGAAGACGTACGGTCTTGCGATTTTATGGTTTTTGGAGTGGTTTGTTAAAAGTCTTGGAAAAGTGAAAAAAAAATGGATCGCTCTATAGTGTTCTGCATTTTTTTTTAACCAAAATAGCCTTCCCAGTTCAACTAGAACGTTTCGCTTTTCAGGCGACCCTTGTCAGAGAAGTCTGGATACTTGTTGCCTCGTATCAAGGGGAAATGGTATAAGTATTGCGCTGAAGGCTGGGACAGGGATCAGTCCTTTTTGGTTTGCAAGAACTTATTCGATTTAGAAGATTTAACATCCTTGAACGCACGTTTTGAGTACGTAACACAACCAGTCGGGACCGATCCAGTGGATGAATGCAAAGGTGCATTGCGTGTCAGCTGCGAGTTCTGATCTGCCAGTTTTCTCCTATATTTTGTTAGCTTCATATGTGAATTGTAGTCGGAGTATGTGCATGATGTTGATCGAGTATACGCGTTAGCTCCTAAATTAGCTCATTACCATTTACACTATTTTACTGAGCGAGCGCTGGGCAGGAAAAGGCGAATAGCGCCGGTAGTTCGATTTTTTTTTTTTCGCTTTGATGTAAAGCTCATAGTACAGGTAGAAGAAGAAAGTATATCACAAATGTATTTGTGCTTTTATTTCGGAAGTATATTAAATGTCACTCTATCTTTGCCTCTACTTGTGCAGGGCAATCCACGTTTTGGCCAAGGTGAAGGTTAGACTTTTTGTTCCAAGAGCTGACCGCCTCTCACCTCCATAAAACCCGTTTGTCGACAGAAAGTTTGGTGCCCTCAGAAAGGAAAGAAAGAAAGAAAGTTTATTTTAAAAATTGACTTTTGTGGTCAAGGCCGTATCCAGGGGGGTAGGGGGTTGATCCCCCCCCCCCCCGAAACATACAAAAATAATCATTTTATAGGCTTTTCCCTCTGATCTATGTGTTTTTTGTACTTTTTTGTCCGACCAGCAGGCAACCCCCCCCCCCCCCGAAATAAATTCCTGGATACGGTCAAACAAACGGTGAACAAAATGATAATACACATTACAAGAGGAAACGACAACAATATTTGTCAATCTGTGTCAATACACTTAAAATCTTTCAAGCTTCGTTAGAAAGTTTCACGAACTCTGGAATAAAACCTTTTGTATATCTGATGTGTTTTGTTGGTATAGAAAAGAGCTCGGGTACCTAGAACTCACCACTCGTTCTGGTCGATTTCTAACATTTTGGTAGGGAGGATTTGGGAGTTGAGAGGGTGAGATACCATGGCTGAACCGTGAATCAATTCCGCGATGCGAAACAAGTTTTTTGTCGCTGGCGACCATGGATTGGCATCGGTGAATGTGCATATTTGTTCTCTGGACACCGAGCTTAACGCTGATTGGTGTTTGCGCGGGTGAATTCGGCGCCAATGGCGCAGTTTCAGCCCATTACCGTTTTCTTTTCCACATCTGTTTCCGGTCACTAAAGCTATGAGACATAAAACCGTTGAATAAACTCTTTTCTCTTGCTACTTCTTCCGCAATGAGCAGGTAATGTCGATTCTTCCACTTAAAGGAACAGAAAACTTGACTCAAACTTGACTCGGTGAGCTAGCTGACATATCAAGAATGTACCCTGGTCGATATTGAGAGTAAGAAAAATTCTCGTTACGGCCATTGCAGTTTCCGGGCAGTTTCCGAGAATTCGACTTTTCAGTTAGTAGAAAAAAAAGCAAAAGGTTTGTGTGCCGGGAGTAGGAATCGAACGCACGACCTCTTGACTACTATCCCGATACTATGGCTGAAACACGGCCAAAAGGCGAAGTTTTACGGTGTATAAGTGAATAATTGCAGTACATAAGGGGCAAGGCCCTGCCAGCTAGCTTTGGGAACACTAAGGAGGGGGTTCGAGATAACAAAGAAGGGGGGTCCTGTCAACAATCAGTCTCTGTATCTTTATCTAAGCCACCCTGGTCGGTTTGATGGCCGAAAGTTGCGTAGTCAAGTTTTCTGTGCCTTTAAAGTCTACGAGCCCCCATGATTGATACATAGGGTTGCTCTTCATGGATCTTTCTTCAGCACTGAGCATCAGCTATTGCGTCGGAAGGGGTGAGAAAGAAGATCCGAGGCTTAGCTCGCCGAAGCGGCAAATTTGAACGGTGAGGGTTTTCAGTTCTGCTACAGATAGCATTTCTAGCTGCAGCCGAACATTAGCAGATACGCGATTCCGTTCAGGCGACAGAGGGGGCGAGCCGAAAGGGGTCACCACACTGTCAGAAGTTTCATAACAAATAAGACAAGGATGCGCAGTTTCAACAGTTAACACTTGGGATACAATCTGTTGTAATTTTGAAAATCTTATGCATAACATCATTAAATCTTATGCATAACAAGCATTGCGAGTAAGAGCCGAAAAAGCATCTACTGACGTTTTCGGTTTCATGACGATAAACAAAAAAGGTCCGTTTATGCGCCTTTAAGAGTCACCTTCAGATCGATAAAAACATGTTATTATATTTCCGAAATTAAAAGTAGAATCGTATCACAGTAAAATTGCCAAAGCTAGTCACTAAGCAAGAATAAAAGCAAAAATAGTAGGAACCAAAACCCAGTGAAGAAAAGAAAATGATGCACTTGATTTATCACTGTTAATATGTTCGTCTTCGATTTCATTTTCGACGTCTTGCTCAGCACGATAGAGGGCATAGTTGACTGATCTCAACAGGGGGAACCGAACAGAGCCGCAAGCCCCGCGGAAGTCGTCTGTGTCGATGCTCCAGATCATCACACCAGCTAGTTTAAGACGGTATGCATACTTCGCCTAGGAAAAATCGGAATTAAAAGAGTCACATGTGTATTATGTGTGTTTACGTTCACATCTTTTGGTATTCCCTACCCGCATGCACGACTCCCCGAAATCGCAGGATTTTCGGTAGGTGATCCATGTCCTTTGTTCTCAATGAGAACTAACGGTGCTAGGCTGTTCAACCCTCGGAGATATGTATCGACTGCAAAGCATATTTCTGAACTCAAAATTGGAAATCGGCGGCAGACCTAAAATCTTCAAAACTCAATAGAACATAGCTGTCCTTCGTTTCGGAACTGCCAGGCGGGTTATTCTGGGTCGGTGTTTCATTGGTGGCTGGTTGATGTCAGGAGATTTATTAAGTGTACCATGGCCCTAATTTGCTTACGCTGCTATCTTTCTGTGAGCCGCTTCCCATAAACAGGCATTTTCCACGGAAGGCGCCGATACAGTGCAGTGACGTCGGATAATATGCACAGGGACACTTGAGGACTTGAGTGAGCGTGATTCGGGCGTGGCACCTTGTGCTTTTGGCTAGTTCATAGGTGTTTCAGTAGACACACCAAATGTGACTGCACCTTTCCTCCGAGAAAGACAAAGAGGTTTCACTGTTAAGATAAAAGGAAGAGTGCTGCGTTGGGATTATAAATAATACTATACCTGAAGATGTGCTTTAAACGCTCATGAGCATACGAACCATTGGCCTAGTATGCCTCTGGGTATGGTACTCACCTTAAGGCTCAGAGACTTTTCATTATCATAGGAGATCCACTTTTTTCCTGAGTAAAGTATGGGGACTTGGGACACAGTGTCGAATTCTTCGATCCACTTCCCACGGGATTCTCTCTGTTCCATGCAGATCTGTAAAAAGAAAATCGTAGTTGGCACATGGGCAGATAGTGAGGAGCGTACTAGGCAGAGACATAGCCTACGCGATTAGATGTCCCACGAATGCAAATCTTCGTCAGGCGACACTGATTTTAATATAGTCGAAAATATGGAGAAAGAAAATTGGACGAAATCAGGTTGCATTATTTTTTAGCGTACTAAAATGAGGCGTTGACGAAATCCAAAACAGGAGTAGAGGTACTTTGTGGTACTTTGGCATTTTAGTAGTATAAATAGTACTATAGCTTGACTCAATTCAAGGAACTTAAGCGCGATCCTTAAATGCACGTCATTCGTAAACAAATTCTCCGTCCTTAAGACAAATGGTTTACATAGAACTGGGGTTTCCTTCACTTAAGGTCTCAGATGGTTGACTAACCTCTTGGTATCCCATAAACCCGGACTCCTTAGTGAACTGTCCTTGGAATCCTTCGGTGGCTGGCTTAGCCAGGGCCTTGAGTCCAGTAGACGTTTCGTCACCTAGCAAGAATGTCCGACCATAAAAAGGCAGGCCCAGGACCAGCTTATTTCTATCTGCTCCCATCTCCAAGAACTTGCCGACCACTTCATGCTGAAAAAAAATAGCTGTTTACTAGAGCAAACCGTCCTTGAAACCGATTTGACGACAATAAATGCGATTCTTTATCTGTTGGTGAGTCAGAAAAAAATTACTCTTTTGGCTTCGACCAAGACGTAAAGCAGTAAGCTCACGTGGCTGAAGTTGCTAGACGCTTAGATTCGAACGACTCGTGTTTCTCGGCACATTTTCAAGTGGAGATGCTGTTGCGAAACATTCCTCGCGTCCCTTTTATTTCAGCGTTATTTATCCACAGTAGCCAGAGAGCAGTCAAGATACTCTGCTCCAAACTCCTTTCCTATCTTCGAGCTTGCTGGACACTCGTAGTGGACAAGATTTTTACGGTAGGCTACATTTACAGAATGAATGTATGTATTCCCCAAAACAGAATGCGTGTAATCCGAACCTTACGTCCGTTTTTTTCGCTTGAGAATCTTTCTAGCACTAGTATGCTAAGTGTGGACCCAGCATAAGTCACTTTCATTCAGAAAACCTGGGTACTTACAATGCTTAGTCCTACGTCTTCCTCTCTCTCTCTTCTCAGCGGTGCATTGTGTCCGGTTTCTTTATCCCAGAGACCATGGAAGTCGTAGCACATCAGGTGGATGTAATCTAAGTACTTGGACAACGCAGGGATGTCGTAAGCTTTTACAACTGTTTTCTCGGGGACGCCAACCGCTGCTGTCAGGAGGAGGTTGTGGCGATCGAAGACTGTTCTTAACTCCTGCAACGAAAAGTTAAGTACCGTCTCCACAGGCATCGTAGCTGTCGGAGGCCTTCGTATTGTGATAGTAACCGCCAATTTGGTGAATTCAGCAGGCCTGGTCAGGGCGAGCACGGTTACGACCGCCTTCCGATTACCCATGTAGGGTATCCACTTTAGTTGCAGTTACAAGCGTTCTAAAGTTCCGTTGCGTTTTCCCCGCTGAGGTGTGACGAATAGTAGGCTTTAAAATACTAAATGTCAAAATTAGCTTTCTTCATAGTTGGAATAATCGAGCTTCTGGGACCAGTCAGGAGCGTCACGTATGGGGGGGGGGTTTAATGTTTTCTGCCAGTCGGTAAAAAATAGCCGAGTCGGCGCGAAGCACCGCGATTTGTCGTAAAAAAACAGTCCATTTTTGGGATCCTAGAACGTAAGTGGAGGGATACCTATGACATAGCAAAATTTGTTTGTCTGTCAGCACGATAACTCTCGAAGGGAACGAGATATTTTGATGAAACTTGGTGTGAGGATTCTTCGAGTCAAGGGAAAGGTCGAGTTCGTAGATGGGCAGCTGCATTTTTAGGGGAGGGGTTTCAAATTAAGGGGCGACACGATTAAGGGATAAGACGACATGCTGATGGAAACCATTTTCTCACCGGACAAGTAGTTCACCCGAAATCCGGCCGAAATGTCAGATTTCTGATTAAGGAGACATGCTGAATCTGAATATGAAAATGATTTTCTCGTCGGACAAGTAGATCGCCCGGAATCCGGCCAGAACCGGATAATTTGTCAAAAATAAAAGTTTGGTCTGAAGTTGATTAGAGGTTCGTTTCAAGGATAGGGAAACATGCTGAACCCGATAAGGAAAACTATATTCTCGCCGGACAAGTAGACCACCCGGAATCCGGCCAAATCGGAAAAAATTTTAAAAGTAAAAGTTTTATATGAATATCAATAGGTGTTCCATTTACGGGTAAGTATACGTGCTGAACTCGTGTATGACGATCATTTTTTACCTGTGCACATAGTTCGCCACGAATCCAGCTGAAATCGAAAACTTTGTTAAAAGTTGGAAGTTTTATCTGAAGTTGATTAGAGGTTCAACATGGGGGTAAGGAGATACGGTGAATCCGTCTTTGAACTTCCGACTTTTTGCAAGACAAGTAGTTCGCCCAGAATCCAGCTGAAACCGGAAATTTGGCAGAAGTAAGGCAGGAACTTTCGTCAAAGTAGATATGACGCATAGGCTGTAGCGGTAAACAGACATGCTGAATCCATATCTGAACTTGGTCTTCCCAGATGATTACCTTAATCCTTAATCTGTTTCTAAAGTTTATTACTAAAGCGCTCAAGGAGTGGCGAAGACTGGACCTCTCGTATAAGCTCCGATGGTCTGGATCAAAATATTAAATTTTTGGGATCCCATCGAAACCTTTGGTATTGTTTTCTTGGAAACCGTCGATTTTTATTCAAAACAGTCGGTTTTTCATAAAAATAGCATATTTTTTCTTAAAGGACCTGTCTTACCTATTATACTTCCATAATTACTCCATATATTTCTAAACCCGGAGATACCCAATTTCGCAGGGTAAATATTCTAACCCCTCTGACAAAACGACGCTGATTTTCTCACTTGCCGTGTTTTGCTACCTTCGATGTGAATCACGCTGTCGACGGTAGTATGCGAAAAGTTTTTCCTTCAGAAAAACCGGTTATGTAAATTATTTCCCTGTTTTCGCTATAAGTCAACGGGTCTCGGAAAAGGTTTAAAAGAGCCAAAACCGTGGGTTATTTGTTGAAAGCACAGCCTAGTTTTAAAGTATTCAAATATTTTTAAATACTGTAAGTTGAAGAGTAAATAGTGGGAAGGGTCCTTCAAAGGACACCTGAATGAAGAGTACCAAGTATCATGGCTATCTGTATGACTTCCGTTGCCTGCAGAAAACCCAACCCAAATACAAAATAGTGTTTCTAAGCTACGATTTTTGCTCCATTTTGCATCTGTCCTTTTTTCAGTACCGAAACAGTTTTAGAAATAAACAAATGCATTCAATCAACCCTTCTTCTGGAATATTTTTTAGCCAGTTGAAGCCAAACATATATCGAGAAAAAATTCCAATACGATCCGGCCAGCGCTGTACAAGATTTGAATGAATTGTGCTTTTTGTCTTGGAGTCTGCATGTGCAAACTTCCAGAAACGAACATCCCTATTTTGAAAAAGTCACGCTCAGAAGAAGAATGCTCTCCGTGGCCATGTCTGTTAATGCATTCTCCATGGTGTGTTCAAGTATGGTTTCATTGTTCATGTGTCCTTTAAAATAAAAATAAAAATAAACTGAACTTTAAAACAGACGGTTTTTCAAAACCGTTGTTTAAAAATAGTCGTTCATTCTACAAAACCAATCGGTAAAAAGGACCAGCCAGTTAGTAAATAAATTGCACCCCTTCCCCCCCCCCCCCGAAAATTTGGCTAATAAGACCTCTGGGACCGGTATCTGTAAGAACAAACAACCAAATCCTTTCGATTAGAGACTACCGATATCTGGACTTCAACCTTTTGGAGCTTATGGGTGTTTTTGTGTCTTTATCAAATTTAGAATTTGAGGTCTGATTGTAATAAATAAAATAGGAAACTGAGGTGAAGTGAAACCCGAAGAGGGCAGAGGATCTTGAGTTGAGTGCTGACTGTTTCGACATGTTATGATCAAGCTGTTTCTTAAGAAGTAAATAAAGTCAGTGTGAAAGAAAAGGAACCGGCCTCTCTAAACGAAAGACTACGACCGCAACAAGCCTTCAAAGAATGAATATTCCCCCGCCGTTCGAACACTACCTTTTAAAGTCCTCAAGTCGGACATACACTAACGGTAGGAGTATCATCGAGTTAGTAACGGAAAAGGTTCATCTGAGCCACTGAAAGTAAAAGAGCGATAAACCTCGTCGGTTCATGGGGTCGCCTCGTTTCCGATTCCGAGTCTGTTTGCTCATCTATTTGTCTAGCATCTTATTTACCGTTTTAGCCGCTTCCCACTATCGTCTCAACGTGGGAGTTCGTCATTACCGGTGGCTGGAAGTCTCTTATTTTTGCATTTTGCTTTTCTTGAATGAAACGTGGGAAGGACGGCCAGATAAGCTCAGGAGACTCGCAGACAAAGACTTTTGATGTACCTTGGATTTTGCAGGGTACTCAGAGGCCATTTGACGACACGGCAAAGAGTGTCCTTTTGTTTTTTAAGTGACGAAGTTTTGTAAAATAACGATTGATAAATATGACGCTTGAAAGGGGGACAGTGAACAAAAACAGAAAGGAGAATCTTTGTTCAGAAGGCCTCTCAGCATCGACCGAAACGAAAAAAGGGCAGCCAACAGATTAATTATTTATTTAATTAAATTTATTTATCACCCACCTAAAGAAATTTCGGAGTAAGACGAACAGATGCGGAAAACAAATTATCAGAAAATGAGTGGCCTCCAAGAGCATCTCCCTTGCACTTAATTCGTGAATAATTTGCTTGTACGAGGGACAAGAAGTTTGCTTGAGACCAACGCCGCAATTACTCTTGCCAGTGCGACCACAATCAGGTCCGACAGGCGTTACTGAAATTCCACTAGCTAACTTACTTTAATCAGAAGTGCGAAGTTCTGTTTATCCTCAGGACGACTTCCTTCACGACTGCCAGGATACTCCCAGTCCAAGTCTAAACCGTCAAATCCATATTTTCTGAAAACATAAGCATGGGTAAGATTTGATTACATAACGGACATAAGCATCGGTCTATCTTTCAACATTTACTTATTCTTTTTAACAGATTAAAATCAGTTTTATTTCTGGCGAGGATTAGGCTATAGGCTACAAGTTACGTGCTTTCTGCGATGCGTGATTTATTACGATATAGTAAATTGGACACTTCCTTGTCGGCCGTCTGTGGCAAAGCAGATAAGACCAGACAGAAGGGAAATGAGCTTCCACCTTCACGTTCTTTTTTTTTTTTTTTTTTTTTTTTTACAGATTTCAGTTCTACCAAAGAAGAAACGGGACTTCAAGTCTCCAATCGTCTCCTATTGACATTCTTTATCAGCGAAGAAGGGACAGCAGATTATCGGAACGGACAACTCCCACTTTCTCGACAAGCTGGCAGCCAACTAAAGCTACTTTTACGGCGTCCAAAAACAGTCTGTGCCAAAGCAAGAACAAATAGTCACAAGAACCTCCGTCTCCCTACCTCTGATACGACCACGCGGAGTCAAATATATTCTCGACTACCCTTCCAGAAGCAAACGGGGGTAGGAACTACACGGAACATTGTAATTCGTTACCTCCACAAAACAAGAGCTACGAGCTCATATGGCACTTGTTACGAGTAGGCACGGCTCGGTTATGTCAATGATATATCTAGTGTTTGCTAGGTGTCTTCCCACCAAGTTTCATCTCGATCCCTCCACTCATAGCGTTTTCCAATATTTCCGGTTTTCCCCTCCAGCTCCCCCCAAAAGTCACCAGATCCGGTCCGGATTTTAAGTGGGTCGTCTGAGGCATGAGGTCTTTCCAAATATCAAGTTTCATCGAGATCCGGTCACCCGTTCAAAAGTTATAAATACCTCAAGATTCCGGATTCCCCCTCCCTCCACTCCCCCAACAGTGCCCGAATCGGCTCGGTCATGTCAATGATGTATCTAGTGTTTGCTAGGTGTCTTCCCACCAAGTTTCATCTCGATCCCTCCACTCATAGCGTTTCCCAAGATTTCCGGTTAACCCCTACAGCTCCCCCAAAAGTCACCGGATCCGGTCCGGATTTTAAGTGGGTCGTCTGAGGCATGAGGCCTTTCCAAATATCAAGTTCCATCGAGATCCGATCACCCGTTCAAAAGTTATAAATACCTCAAGATTCCGGATTCCCCCTCCCTCCACTCCCCCCACTGTGCCCGAATTGGCTCGGTTACGTCAATGATGTATCTTCACACCAAGTTTCATCTCGATCCCTCCACTCACAGCGTTTCCCAAGATTTCCGGTTGCCCCCTCCAGCTCCCCCCAAAAGTCACCGGATCCGGTCCGGATTTTAAGTGGGTCGTCTGAGGCATGAGGTCGTTCTAAATATCAAGTTTCACCGAGATCCGGTCACCCGTCAAAAAGTTATAAATACCTCAAGATTCCGGATTCCCCTCCCTCCACTCCCCCGACAGTGCCCGAATCGGCTCGGTCATGTCAATGATGTGTCTAGTGTTTACTAGGTGTCTTCCCACCAGGTTTCATATCGACCCCTCCACTCATAGCGTTTCCCAAGATTTCCGGTTGCCTCCTCCAGCTCCCCCCAAAAGTCACCGGATCCGGTCCGGATTTTAAGTACGTCGTCTGAGGCATGAGGCCTTTCCAAATATCAAGTTCAATCGAGATCTGATCACCCGTTCAAAAGTTATAAATACCTCAAGGTTCCGGATTCCCCCTCCCTCCACTCCCCCCCACAGTGCCCGAATCGGCTCGGTTATGTCAATGATGTATCTAGTGTTTGCTAGGTGTCTTCCCACCAAGTTTCATCTCGATCCCTACACTCATAGCGTTTCCCAAGATTTCCGGTTGCCCCCTCCAGCTCCCCCCAAAAGTCACCGGATCCGGTCCGGATTTTAAGTGGGTCGTCTGAGGCATGAGATCGTTCCAAATATCAAGTTTCATCGAGATCCGATCACCCGTTCAAAAGTTATAAATACCTCAAGATTCCGGATTCCCCCTCCCTCCACTCCCCCCCCACAGTACCCGAATCGGCTCGGTTATGTCAATGATGTATCTAGTGTTTGCTAGGTGTCTTCCCACCAAGTTTCATCTCGATCCCTCCACTCAAAGCGTTTCCCAAGATTTCCGGTTGCCCCCTCCAGTTCCCCCCAAAAGTCACCGGATCCGGTCCGGATTTTAAGTGGGTCGTCTGAGGAATGAGGTCTTTCCAAATATCAAGTTCCATCGAGATCCGATCACCCGTTCAAAAGTTATAAATACCTCAAGGTTCCGGATTCCCCCTCCCTCCACTCCCCCCACAGTGCCCGAATCGGCTCGGTTATGTCAATGATGTATCTAGTGTTTGCTAGGTGTCTTCCCACCAAGTTTCATCTCGATCCCTCCATTCATAGCGTTTCCCAAGATTTCCGGTTGCCCCCTCCAGCTCCCCCCAAAAGTCACCGGATCCGGTCCGGATTTTAAGTGGGTCGTCTGAGGCATGAGGTCGTTCCAAATATCAAGTTTCATCGAGATCCGATCACCCGTTCAAAAGTTAAAAATACCTCAAGATTCCGGATTCCCCCTCCCTCCACTCCCCCACGGTGCTCGGATCGGGGAACTGACTATTTCCAACTTAATCATTTGGGGTCCCTGATATGCTTGCCAAGTTTTATCGTCCTAGCTTATCTGGAAGTGCCCGAACTAGCAAAACCTGGACAGACCGACAGACCGACAGACCGACGGACGGACAGAAATTGCGATCGCTATATGGCACTTGGCCGAAGGGCAAGTGCCATAAAAACTATATCGCAGTAGAGCCCCCGAGAATAAATTTCCTTACAGACGCCGTCTGAGTAGTCATTTTCAGCTGCTTGGTTGTCTACCGTGCGACGTCACGTCTGACGAGCTGCAGCACAGGCTCTCCATGCAACGATTTCCACTACAGTTTTCCTCTGTTGTACGAGCAGGGACAAACAGGGAAGTAGACGGGTGTCAATGCAAAGCTAATAGCAAAGTAGCTACCTCTAGCTCCGCTCAATGCAGTTTTGACGGGGTATTCATAGTCGCCGCATGGGACCCAAGACAGAGGTTCTATTAGATTATTTGTTCTTGGCCAGATCGATTGCTAATTTCGACTCTCACAAGTCGCATAGCTGAGGTGCCTCGTCCTTCAGTCGATGGCCAGTCACTATAAACGAACTTGAGGATGTTTTATTTAATGATCCTGAATGCAGGAGGGTTTATGAGCCTTCAATAACATGATGCTGAAACTGGCCCCAAAATTACTACAGGAAAGTTTCTATTCAGTCTTAACTACACTGTAAAAAGTTTCACCATATAAAGATTAAAGTCAACTGCAGTATTTGCTACTCAGATTCATCTTGTCTCTATTGGGTATTTATCTTATCTGCGTAAAGATACGAATAATCCGAGTAGCAAATACTGCAGTTAACTTTGATCGATAGATAGATATTTTTATTGATCCAACTCGTAGCGCCGACATGGCACTAAATACGTCGACCATTACATTTAAATACTTGAATACTTGAGTAAAATACTTGAATATATACAATTACTACACAAAAGAAAATAAATCACTTAGAATTCACTTGTTTTTTGTTAATCTGCACGGAAAAAATCTGTGTACGGAAAAACTTTTTACAGTGTAGGTCCTAGGTCTTCCAGATTTTGTTTCTTGACAATTGACAGGCCAGTTTCGAGGTTACCTAATTCCTGTACACTGCCTTATAGCAAGCTTATAATATAATGAAGGCAGTTGCCGCGCTTTATAGACACCGGTAGCAGATAATGACCTTCCGTTCGTGCGGACCTATAGGATGCAAACAGAGAAAGGGGGCTGTTTAGCAAAATTGGCCATATTCCTATTCAGCGCGTTTCTGTTATTCCCCCCATGCATCACCATCACCACTTAATCACAGACATAGTAAAATAGATCTACAGATTGATGAGTAGAAAATCTGCAGTCTGCTTCCCAGGTAATGGAGGTGCATATGCCTTAGTGGTAGAAAGTGAAAGTTAGCCACTACCTTAATGATCGGACTTTTTACTATGTCTACATAAATGTTGATTATGAGATGATTGGGGGACTGACAGAAACTAATCCACTTGGAGCGCTGAACTGGAAAAAGGCGACTTGATTACATTATCTTACTTTATAAAGTCAAGTGCGCTGTTGATGAACGCAGTCCGTCTCGCCGGATTCATCGCCATATCGGAATATTTGCCTGAACCTTCGTTCCAGCCACCGATGGCCAGTGAGACTTTGAGGTGCGGATTTGTTTCTTTGAAGCCAACCACCTTCCGATACAGTCCTGAAGAAGAAAAGTTTCTGAAAATCGTAAAGAAATTACTGGTCAAGGGGCGGTCATTGAATAAAAAATGGCATAGAATAGATTAATTGACTGTACGCTAATTACAAACGCTCTGGCTACTTCCTTCCCCCGTCTCTATTTTGCTTTGAAAACGTCTCTGAATTTCTGAACGTACATACCGAACTATAAAAGTATCGCCTGTCCTACAGTTTCCGATACTTACCGGAAACAAATAAAATAAATATAGGCTAATGCTGATAAAGAGTTTCCTTTACTTAAAAAAAAATCTCGGTTAAAGACAAACTTCGGTGCGAGAAATCCTACTAAATCAAAACTCTCACTCAACGGAACTCCGAGTCCTAAAACATGTCATCCAGATGAACGAGATGAACGCCATCTACAGCTTTTTGAATTCACTGATCAACAACTGAATTCGTTCAAAAAGATGTGTCCGCCTTCCTATCTTACGGTGTGGATACACAGTAAGGATTCCCTTCCGGCACTTTCATCATAAAGTTTTTGTTATGGAATTGACGATAGTGCGGGAAAACTTTGTACGAATTCCAGCCCGACCATGTCCACAACATTACAGAGTAAATTAAAATATTATGCCAGTTCAAAGACTAGATTTCAAAGATAAGGAAGACAAATATGAAAAGATCACCTTTCCCCCATTCTTCTTCAGTATCCAGAAACGGGTCGAGACTCTTGATCGTATAGGTGGTGTTATCCAGCCCAGCGAAACTATAGATTAAGTGGGTGCAGAGAGATGGGTCGATGTTATCGTACGAAAAGGCACCTTGCTCAGGCCGCCAGTGCGACCATGTGCCCCAGTAGCAGACAACAACTTGCTTGTGACTGTGGACATCTGAAAACCAAAGTATATTGATAGCTATAGTCTGAACCTGCCGTGATTCCATCCCCTTGAACTCCCAGTATGCTACTTCTTATTTTTTTAGCGAGTATGCTACACTTATGGCAGAAACAAAGATAACACCCACTTAGTCGGAATTACGTTGACTCACCATTAGCGGATTTTCACCAGATGGCCATGGACGATTACGGCGACAACCTAAGATCTATTGTCTGAAGCCTAGACTACGAGTAGCATAATAATGCCTGAGCAAAAAAAAATAATGAATCGATTAATTTTTATTACGACTTGCAAGTACAGAAATACTACTGTAAAATCCCACTAAGCTTTCGATGGTGGTGTAAATGCAAAAAATCACCAAGCACGAAGATAAAACTGTAAAATACATTCATGGTCTGCCTACTTCAACTTTCTGTGTAAAACCGGTGAATCTGAAATGAGATGTCAGATCAGGTCCGTATCCAGGGGGGGGGGTAAGGGGTTCACCCCCGCCCCCACCCCGAAACATGCAAAAATAATAAATTTTTATAGGCTTTTCCCTCTGGTCTGTCTTTTTTGAGCGACCGGCAGGCAAAAAAAAAACCCGGAAGGCAACTCCCCCCCCCCCCCCGAAATAAAATCCCGGATACGGGCCTGTGTCAGATCATTAGCTGCGTTTTTTGCCAAACCTGTCATCCAGGTACGTTCGCCCGGCGAGAAAAGAAAAGACGGCTTGCTTTGTTTTATCCGGCATTATAATATTAGAATTTCTTGGCTGACCAAAGAAGGTAGGTCGGTTGGACAGATTCTACGAACTCAAAGGAAGAAAACGGCTTAAACCTGCAGGTCGGTTAAATAGATAACGGTAAAAAAAAAGTAGACTATTTCCCAGAACAAGTTATAAACCGTGTAAAGCGCTCCAAAAAAGTTTAATAGAAACAAATAACCAGTTCCTGCTTTTCTATTCTAGCTTAAAGGCCATATCCCCGGAGCAAATCATAGTAGGGATAGACGGGATAGCCGACGAGGCTACTGAATATTCTACTCTTCCATTCAGAATCCACAATCTCTTGAATATTTGTTTTCGTCTACATCCGCATTCTCGATTCCATCCTAGCAAGACTGCGGAAGTCTCCGTTATTAGTCACTTACTTGATTTAGTGAGATCCAGGAACTCTACTTCCTCTTCCGATCGGACAGAAAACAAATAAAATGTAATAAATAAAACTATCTTCATTTTGAGTCACTACTGCTGAGCCAGCGTCAGAATTCCGCAAATGTAACTGATCACATTTGTTAATTCCCTAAGGGCCGGTTACTCCGACTAGCACGCAGTGCTGCCAGCCGAAAAAACTCGTAAAGCTTCGCCGCGTACAGTTCAGAGAACTTGTCAAGCAGCCTATCAGAATTAAAAGGGGCTGCGATGATTTGCGCAAACTGAGCGATCATATCAGCAGATGAGATGATTACAAAATAAATGTTTCGACGACTGGGAATAACTTGCAAACACCACATTATCAGGAATGTCGTCACATTTCCGGTAACTCAAGGGGCCGCAGACTTTGTGGTAGTTGCTATCAAATTTTGACATCTCTTCGGAAAACTAATACTAAGATTTAAAATCGTAAAGCCTTATGTTTACGAAAGTGTACCACACAAATACTCTTTGCACCTGTGATAAGACTTAACTAACGCAACGATGCACATTCATGAGACTGAATCATAACACACTTAGGTCACGCTTCTGACAGTAGGCCCAACAGAAGTAGCGAAATAACTCTCGAATAAATCCCATCATAAAATTACTAAGGCACTGTTCTTTCGTTATGTACGGAAAGCCAGTAGATTTTCGCGGGCAAAGTAGCCGTCCACAGGCGTTACTTAAAGGTACAACTGATTCCTCATCATTCATCAATCCCTCCCTTCTTGCTTCAACTTGTAATTCTACATAACTCGCTAAGCTCTATGTATCTAGAGAGCAGATAGTTCGCACGAGCGCTATTTTTTAGACATCCTTTTGTTTTGTCTACAACTTCGGTCCAAGCCCTTGCATGACACATTCGTCGCAATAAGATCTGGTAGAACGTGCTAGGCATGTTTGTTCAAACCTCGTTAAGACGAATCCAAAATATCTAAAAACAATTTTATTCAGTCAAAACAGGTAAATAATCACTAGTCGGTCTTTTTATCGGAATTTCTCTCCATCCGTCCCTCGTGTAACAATTGGGCCCTTTTGGCCGTTATAAGGAGCTGACTAGACTGGTACAGCCAATTGATCTGAAAAGAAAAATCGTCACTCATTTAGAGAAAAAGATAGCTTATTAGATGAAGAGCTGACTAGAGTGGTTAAGCCAATTGACCTGAAAAGAAAAACTCCCTATCTAAAGAAAACGAGAGTAGAAAGAAAATCTACAATACTTCTTCGGCCAATATGAATCTGACCACTAATCTCGGTTGTAACATCGCAAATTCTCCCGTCAATATCTCAAATCAGCTCTTACCACCTGCTGTCAGACAAAAGTAATGCTGTAAACGGTGAAAATCAAGATGATACTTACAATTATCACCAAGCATGTGAAACAAATAGGCAGAGAAAATACGATGGAGATAAACATCCCATTACTGTCGAAATACTGTTGACGCGAGAATGAACTGAAAAAAAGCACAATCAGATTAGAATTCTCATCCCACATTTGACTGCGCTAAACCGATAGGTCGGCTGAGAGCTGACTTTATCATCACTTATGATTCCGCTGACCTTTCCCCATAGCGCAGTCACATTTGATTCGCAGTCAGCTTGACTGAAGGAACGCTTATTCTCATCCCTCAGCTACCGTGCCATTAATTATAACTAGTTTATTAACAAATCTTAAGAACCTTCGCTGAAAAAGAATATGCTTAATGTTTATCCCTCGACAATTGGAAGACTCTTTCACTTGTGACACTCCTGGAGTCAGGTGAAGGTCAGAACACACGCAAGGGAGACTAGAGTTGATCTTTACAATATGGTAGAGAAAAGCTAAACCATATGTTCCTCAGCGGCAGGTGACAGCCTTATCACCAGCCGCTATGTCTTCAAGATTGTGTTTCACAAGTTGGTAACAGGTCACTCGTCTCGTAGAGCCGTTACTTGTGCTTCGTACAAATACACTTATTCGGAAAGGAGCAAACTGACTAAACAGACAAAAATGAAAGACAGTTTCACTAGGAACTTAAAAAGAAAAGACAGGGTTCACCGGAACTTTAATATTTAAAAACTCAATTCTCAAAGGGCTGACAACATGCATTTAGCCTGCAGATAAAGGTGGCATACTTATGCTAGTGGCTCTCTCTGCAAGTCATAGCTTTGTTAGCCAAGTTCAAGTTCAAGCACAGGGAAAGAGGCGAAAAAGCATCGTACCTCCATTTTGACGCAGCGATCTCATTCAGGTATTCTGCTGAGGCCACCAAAAGCACTAGAAGAACGTAAATACTTTAAATGTTGTTTTTGCGACTTTCTCTATGGGAGACAATCAAAGAAAGACGAAGCAAAGAAAGATTTCTTCTTCTTTTTTTCTTTGTTCTTTACTTTTGATTAGGCTACATCATCAGAAGGCTATATCATCAGAAAGAAAAGCCTGGTAAGCTAGAGGGAACTCCTTACAGCAAACCTGGACAGGCCACATGGTAATCAGAAGAAGAGGCCTAGTCTTTGTTGGGCTATTGCAGTAGACCCAATCATGTGTGGACGTGGGTTTCTTGTGATCTCTTCAATATGTTGAGCTGTTGGTGATATAGATAAGATTCTAAGAAATAGAAAACTTACACAAGGTCAGGAAGAAAGGGCACTGAACAGATGTTTTTTCACGTGAAGCAACAGCAAGAACGAGGTTCAAAACATGGAAAAGGCATAGCAAAATCAGCCATGGCTCAGTCCAGTCAATCTAGAAAAAACAAGAGCTGTAAGCTCATAAGATACTTTCTCAGGTAGGTAGCCTGTGTATCGGTTAAGACTAACAGTGTCAAGGCCAGACGACTCTTCACGGAAGCCTCTAACTCCTTTATTAGGATCCCAAAACGTAAGTGGAAGGATACCTATGACATCGCAAAAGTTGTCCGTCTGTCCGTCCGTCCGTCTGTAAGCACGATAACTCTCGAAGGGAATGAGATGTTTTGATGAAACTTGGTGTGAGGATTCGTTGGGTGGTCGGACCAGTCAAGTTCGTAGATGGGCTTTGTAGCCCTACATTTAGGGGTGGGGGAGGGGGTTCAAATTAAGGGGCAAACAAAATATTTTGAAACAGCTAATTTGATAGTCGATTATGGGGTAAGAAGACATGCTGAACACGATGGTGAAAACCATTTTGTCATCGGACAAGTAATTCACCCGGAATCCGGCCAAAACCGGAAAGTTTGTTAAAAGTAAAAGTTTTATTTGAAGTTGATTAAATGTTCGATTTAGGGTTAGGAAGACATGCTGAGGACGATGGTGAAAACCATTTTCTTGACGGACAAGTAGTTCGCCCGGAATCCGGCCCAAACCGGAAAGTTCGTTAAAATTAAAAATTTTATTTGGAGTTGATTGGATGTTCGATTTAGGGCAAGAAGACATGCAGAACACATATGTGAAAAAATGTTCTACCTGGACATGTAGTTCTCCCTGAATCCGGCCAAGACCGGAAAATTGTTAGAAGCTTAAGTTTTATTTCTAGTTGATTAGATAACAGATTTAAGGGTAAGAAGAGATGCTGAATCCTTGTTTGACAATCATATTTTCATATTTTTTGCATGAATGTCTGAAAGAGTCAAAGACAGGGTGATGAATGGAGTTTCAGACCTTCCTGGCGATTTCGTACCTCTTTTAACTAGACTCGTCATCTCCTCTTGCGGCAAAGATCCAACTGACATCACTTCACTGAACGATCTTCACATACATCTTTTCCCTGCCACCCACTGACAGGTCGTTTCATTTTCACTGCCTGCGGGCATTTTTGCAATTTTCTGTATGGGTGCAAGCTCACAACCCAAGACCTGTCTATTTGAACCCATTAGACTACGGGTGGGCCGATGAGATAGATGGGGGAGTAAGAGCAGTTGTAACCGATGGGCCATGTTTGCCAGACAGTGTGGCCGGTGTTTTTTGTGCATGCAAGAAATCTTGCAGCAAAAAATGCTCATGTGCTGCTACCGAGAGATCTTGTGATTTACTGTGCGCATGTGGGGGGAAATGTGTCAATGTGAATGTAACAGACGAGGAAAGAGAGGATTTTGAAGCCTTGCTTTTTTGTGACTAAATATGAAAGTTCACAGGAACAACTTCTGCAAAGATGGTTTTAATGAGTTTAGTCTTTCACCTTAAGACTTGATTAAAGGGTCATTACCTAAATAAACTTTTCCGTTGCTTCTAAAGTATATTTGTTAGTCAGAGTAGGGATCACCATAGCTGCTTAGCAGATAATAGTCTTCGATCCGCGGTAAAAACATGATCTGGAACGCCAAGACATCTGAATTTGAGTTGTGGTGCATAACATCTTTAATGCATGTCTGATCCGTGTATCCCGCCCAGATTCGAAATCAGCGTGGTCGATTTACCTAGAATCCATCGTCAAATCCGCTCCTCGACGGGAAAGCTACTTTTCACATTCTGATACTTGGGCCCCAGACTATATTAGGGAAAGAAGATACCCTGAGTGCGTTTTTTAGCTTTATTTTTTCGCCGGACAAGTAGTTCTGGAGTTCGGCCGAAACCAGGAAATTGGCAGAAGTGGCAGGAAGTTTTCGTCAAAACAGATATGACTTATAGGGGTAAACACACATAATGAATCCATATCTGAACTTGGTTTTCTCAGATGACTAGCTATTTGGCCTTAAACTGTTTCTGAATTTTAATTGTAAAAATGTTCAAGGAGTCTGGCGATGATTGGACCTGGCTAAGACAAGACCCAGTTGTCTGGATCAGATATTGAGTTTCTGGGATCCCATCGAAACCTTTGGTCTTGTTAACGCATAGATAGTCTTTTCTGTCAAGTTCCATCAAGATCTCCTGATCCTAATCGTGTGACAAGATTTCCCCCTAAAAAAATGTAATTCCAACTTTGCACTTTAGCACAAATTATTTTGGCACTTGTGGTGAAGATCCACAGTTTAATATTGCTAATCCTTTATTTGTAAACAAAACCTTTTGAGGCAAATATGGCCACAAACTATTGGCCAGTTGAGTTAAAATATATGTGCACCTTTGGACCCTTCAGGCTAATTTATTATGGGCCACTGGGGAACATGAAGTATTGTGTGGCAAAAAGTACCTTGGCCCTGTGCCTGGTACTTTAACACAGCCTAGGCTACACATTTTAAGTTGGCTCAGATTGAGTAAGACTCTTGCAAAATTAATTACCTTACCTTGGGTCCTCCTGAAGAAGAGCCACCAATCATATCAAATAAGGGCAGCTGCCAAGAGCCTACATCTTCCCATTTCTACTGAATTGCATTGATATTGCGAGATCCCACTGGCAGTACGGTCAACTTTAGTCACATTCTTTGTCTTGATCCCTCCAGATGCCACTGGAGGATAGCGTCGGTGAGTCTGGTGCTTCCCATCGTCATTGTACTGGAGCCTATACTATTTCCATCAGAAGTTAACCTGTCTATTCCATTGGTCAGCTTTGGTTGTTTTTCTCACCACAGAAATTTCCAAAAAACGCCAAAAATATCTCAAAAGAAAGCCATCTTCTTATTCTTCATCCTAGGTTTTCTTACAAGATAATAGCTTGCAAGCTGCATTGCCAATACATGATTTTCTGTGATGACCTGCAAATTTTCTGGGGACTTTGTTACCGTTATGGCTGGTCATCTGAATTTTTTTTTTTCACGTAATCATTGTTTAACCTAGGTATGGTACTTGGGAAAATATGAAAGCAAACTGTATGATTGTTAGAAACAAACATGAATTCAATATTTGAACAAGACCAAAGGTGTCGATGGGATCCCAAAAATCTAATATTTGATCCAGACAATTGCGAACGAACTACCATACTTGTCAAGAAAACAAAAGGTCAGAAACGAATTCAGCGTATCACCTTATCTGTATAAAGAACATCTAATCAACTTCAAGTAAAAGTTCAACTTATAAAAAAAAATCCGGTTTCAACCGGATTCCAAACGAACTATATGTCCAGGTAAAAAAAAAGATTGTCATATACAGATTCAGCGTGTTTTCTTACCCCTAAATCTGTCATCTAATCAACTTCAAATAAAACTTTTGCTTTTAACAAATTTTCCGGTTTGGCCTGGTTCCGGCCGAACAAGTTGTCCTGGTAGAAAATACTGTTCCCATAAGGGTTCAGCATGTCTTCTTACCCCTTAATCGAACATCTAATCAACTTAAAACAAAATTTTTACTTTGAACAAACTTTCCAGTTTTGGCCGAATTCCGGGCGAACTACTTGCCTGGCGAGAAAATGGTTTTCACCATTGTGTTCAGCACGTCTTCTTATCCATATACCGATCATCTAATCAACTTCAAATAAAACTTTTACTTTTAACAGACTTTCCGGTTTTGGGCAGATTCCGGGCTAACTACTTGTCCGGCGAACAAATGTGTTTCACCATCATGTTCAGCATGTCTTCTTATCCCTAAATCGAACATCTAATCAACTTCAAATAGAACTTTTACTTTTAACAAACTTTCCGGTTTTGCGCCGGAATGTTTAAAAATATTTCATTTGCCCCTTAAATTAAACCCCCTCCCCCACCCTAAATGTAGGGCTACAGAGCCCATCTACTAAGTTGACCTTACTACTTGACCCAAACAATCCTCACACCAAGTTTCATCAAAATATCTCATTCCCTTCGAGAGTTATAGTGCTTACAGACTGACAGACGGACAACTTATTGTGATGTCATAGGTATCCCTCCACTTGCGTTTTGGGATCCCAAAAACATTTAGTGTCTTAAACAGAGAAGATCTTTGTCTTTTTGGCCTGTTTTTTACTTACAGAAATTGACGTCGACTCTCTTGTACTGTAACAATGCAGGATGCCGTGATTCTATTTCCGTCACAACAGTGCCTAAATATCTGAGTTTAGAAAGATTTATCAGTGAATACGATTTTAAACACACATCTTTCAACAGGTTTAACTATTTTAGACAGGTTGTGGTACATTTAAGGTATATCTAAGCTAGAAACTAATTCTGTCGGGTGCTGCCGGAAATAGAAACCGACGGAACCTAGTTTAGGCTCCAGTATGGCCAAATACCTCCGGCAGCAGATCTTGATCAGTTGATGACATTAATAACAAGGGGTTGCACTGTCGTCTCACAAAGGGCAGGTTTCCATTAGGCTGATGACAGCAGCAAATTCTAAGTCTTTCAGTTTTCAGCCATCCGAGATGCAGATGTCCTTCACATCTTCATCTTATTTTCTTAGCTTAGAATGTAGTCAATAAAGTCAGTCTGGGTTCAAGCCTCATTCCTTCTTTGTCTTCCATCCCAACAGAGTCACCATGTCCACCGGTGGCCAGGTCCTATAAAGGTAACGACACCACTGTCATCAACGGTAAATAAAGTAGAACAGAAGTTAATAAAGTAATAGAGAAGCTAATAATACAAACACTTGACCTGCCCTGAACTAACCTAAACCTACACTTTTCAAATAGCTGAGCAAGTCTTCCACATTGCTGCTTTCAAATTCCATTTGCTGAACTGGATTTCAGGTTTACAC
Source organism: Branchinecta lynchi (assembly GCA_023053575.1). Taxonomy (NCBI): domain Eukaryota; kingdom Metazoa; phylum Arthropoda; class Branchiopoda; order Anostraca; family Branchinectidae; genus Branchinecta; species Branchinecta lynchi. The sequence goes on from JAKZAP010000001.1 coordinate 11,935,632, forward strand.
CGCCAACAGGTGAGTTACGTTTTGAATTCCCTGCCACTTCAGGCTACACTTTAGTCGAATAATTCCCTCCGAAGATATTTGCTCGAAACAGGCTCAGGCAAACTTTAAATTTTAAATGAGATGTAACTATCTGATTTGATAATCAAATTTGAGATGTGTGAATACAGAAACTAGTAGATTCTTGTGTATTTCAATCCATTTTTTTTTTCGGGAAAAGCACAAATCTGCAGAGCTGAAGGGATTTCAATGCTTTGAACTGTCAGTTACCACCATCTAGCAGAAAACTTAAACTTAAAAATGGGTGATCCGGGAAAGGTTAAGACCTTAAACGAAAGTTTTAAGCTTGCCCTGGAGAAGAAACGTGTCTCGTCGCTCATGAGGCAGCATTTGACTGTTGGCTTTCTTCACTTTGTCATAAGTGTCTCAGTATATACATTAACTCCCAGGTAGGGACATAGACCAATTAGGCTAGACTTCAGTCAACCGCAAACTGCCTCTATTTTTGGATGCCCTTTGCTGAACTCTGGATATATTGGCATAGGTAGCATTCTAGCAACTTGTTATTAGTTACTAGCCAAAATGTTCATTTGGGGGGGGGACGAGGCATTTACCGGCTGGCTAGTAATTTTTACCAACTTTTTCTGCAGAAAAAACGACTGTTTTCAACATTAAAAATGATGTTTTTTGAAAAAAATCAGAAAAAGCGACTATTTTGACGAAAAATCAACTAATTTTCAGAAAAAACGACTGTTTTCATGAAAAAAAATTAACTGTTGTGACGAAAAATTGTGCCGCTTTGGGCCAACTAGGTATATTTATTTATTTATTCAAACAGTGTTTACAACGGATACGTCAGCTATGATTCTTCATCAGCAATATTTCGGCCCTTCTTGGCAAGGGTCCTCGTCAGGCTGTCAATCCTCTGGTTCAACTTCAGGGAAGGAAATAAACCTGTAAGATTACAGGTTCAAGAAAACAAACAGGTTCAAGAAAAAAACAAAGTTGGAAAAAAAGGTGACTGATTTAAAAAAAAAGCAACTGTTTTCAAGAAAAATTAACTGATTTTTAGAAAAATTACTGTTTTCATGAAAAAATCAACTGTTTTGACAAAAAATTGCAGAGTTTTGTGCTGATTTGCTATTTCTTACCGACTGGCCAACAACATTGGAGGAAGGCCTACCCCTGGTCATGACATCCCTGCTGTTCCATAGACTGCCGTAACAAGTAAATAAGCTCCTCAGTTTTTTTGTTTTTCGTTCCATGAATGAAAATCCATTTTGCAGGAATTCTCATAACAGTGATGACGTATGTCCACCTTGTTATTATTTACATTGCAACTATCACAATAGAGCACTCTTCCCTCATCATTCATAACTTGTAATTAACTCAATGGAACGCTATCATAGCCTAGGCTATGCCAAGCACTGAATGCACAATGCCAGGTGCTGGATACTGTAACCCAGTAAATATTGATGATAAAATTTTAAAGGTACAGAGTTTATGCGACCTAGACACGTAATTTGAGGCCCAAACTGGATCTGACGGCCGTGTGGTGAAGGTGGGGCTGAGGGGTACCGGACCGGTAGGCCCACTGAAAGTTTTTCAGAAATGCTCCGTTCAAGTGCTACTGAATGGTCGGTAGATGCAACTGCCAAATATGTGCCATTTATTTTTCTGATACTCTTTTTCTGTTATGGTAGTGCCGTGGGGGGCTTAGGGGTGGGTCCTGGTAATTTTCTTAAACTCTTAGGGACCAAGTGGGTTGACCAGGGGGGTGGGGCCTCTGAGGTATACTGAAACCACTGAGGCTTTCAGAAAAAGTTTACTCTTAAATACTCCTTCAGCCCAAGCTGACAGCAAATTATGTTTGACAGTGCAAAACCAAAACAATTTAGTAAAAGTTTTACTTTTAGTAAAAAGTATTACTTTTAGTTCTGTATTATCTTGGGGCGTATCTAAGCTGTGCTTCCTATGTTTTCACTCAGTGAATTGGAGACATAACATTCCTTTCCATGGGGGGGGGGGGGCTAAGGCTTTGCGAAAACCGTGCTACAAACGCAAGCAAACCGAATCAAAGAAAACACAGCAAAAGCAGAAGTCAAAAGTACCAAGCATAACTCCCAATCCCCAGAGGCGCGACGAGGACGTCACTTACGACTGCCCCTGCTCTAAGGTTAAGAATTTGGCGAAGACTGGATTGACTCTTTGAAAGAGTTATTCAAATAAGCATATCTCTGTTGTGCTTAGCTAGTGTCTAGGAATTCAAGGGGAACCATTGTAGTTAAAGCGCACGTCGGACATTGTAGTTAAAATGGACATCCATGCAAGAAAGCAAGGATTTTTCGTATTTTCGGTCTAGTAACAGAATTCTTAAAATTTCGGATAGGCTATCCTTTTCTCACTTCACAGTTATTTATTTCTCTACATTATATGGAAAGAAGGATTTGCTTTTCTTCTTTTTCATTCTAATATTTTTCTATTGGCATTAACAGTTAAGTAAAATATAAAAAATAATGTATATAACCTCCAGATTTAAGCGCAGACTTTTACTGTCAGCAAAACTTCTCTGTAGGCTAAAGAGGAGGTATTCTTCCATAATTACACTATTTGGTCCAGAAATCAAACTGGTGGTTGTTCAAAATACTCTCAAGCTATTACTTAATAATATCCTGTCTGTTTTCGTCTGACTCGCTGTTTAGGAGTCCCACCAGTAACTCTGTTTTTGGCAACATCAACAGCAACTTTTGTAGTCATGTATTTAAGCTATTCTCGGCTCTTGTCCAGGATAAAAAAAGTTTCTATTTTGTTTCAAGACATATTGTCTGGACGTCCATACAGTTAGTTTATGAAGATTATGGTAGATCTTTCACTTTCCTTGGTTTTGATTAAACACAAAAATTAATTACTCAGATGCATTTCTTCACAGAAATAGTCATTGTAATAAAACATGAGGTTTTCCTAGGTTTTACTCAAATTTTCTTGTTGTTTTAGTGACACTAGCGTAACATTGATTGGTAGTGGAAGTTTCAGACAGGACCATGACACATCTGTATCACAGATCATTTGGTTTCTTTAATAGCCTAATTGATGAGTTGGAGCTGCTTTTATGAGAACAACTGGCCAGGAAACCAAAAATTTGTTCAGGGAAAAAGTTTGACGCTTCTAGCTATACTTTAAGGAGTTGGGTCTGCTTTATAGAATGGCTAATTACTTTGTGGCATGGGTTAGTCATGCTTCTGACCCTCGCTTTTTATGGACAGAGTGAAGCTTGCCAACTGAGAGGAGGTCTCTATGAGTAGCTTCCAAGAAGTGGATGGTCATTTGAAAAGCTGGAAGAAACATATTACCATGTAGAACTAGAGCTATTTATTTCTGTGATTATTAGGCCGGTCTTGATTGTAGGCAATTAGCATATTATTTCGACTTTAAAAAATGTTATATATAGTAGTAGGCTGGAATAACTCTGGGGAATAAACAAGCACCGTTGACTCTCCTGCCAACATACCCAGGCATTTTAGCATGTTCATGAAAATAGTGCTTAGTCTACTAGACAGATCTGTCCAGGTAGGCAGTCAGTGCAGAACAACTTCTTGGCAGTACCAGCCTCAACTGTTTGTTTGTTTGTCAAATTTGTGTTCCTGCTGTGTTCTGAATATTATATGTTAATACTTTTAGCTCGATATTGAATCGAAACGATCCCCAACTCCGCCCACATTGATAAGGAAGGTCAAAGGATGATTAATCTGCCAAATAAATTGTTCCAAGGTTGTTGTCAGAACATAAGAATTGATGGTGTTGTTCTATTCAAGCCTCAGTGGCTAGGAAAAATGTGAACTGATAGGTTGTTATTGCTGCTTCAAGCGGGTAACTGCTTTGACTTTTCCGACAGCAATTGTTTGCGAGGGAGGATTGTAGTGGTTGCACAAGAATGGATCTCTTTGTCACAGATGTTTCCTATTCACTTTCTCTTTTTCTTTTTAGAGCATCATCCGCACTGTACTTCCTGTTCAGTTCCACAGCACTTGTGACACTACTCCAGTTTTTTGGATATGCTTTGGGCGTTTGTTTTTTCACGTCTGCCGTGTTGAATTTTTACTTATTTCTGAAACCCAGGATATTCCCAGCAATGAATCTTGGGAAGCGGCAGTTGTCCCTCCTTGGAATTACACAGTCAGGTAACCTTATTTTTCGGAAATCCAGAATTTCTTCTTTTTAAGCCTTTTTTCTCATACAAAAGAAACCCTGTAGGATAGAACTGCTGAGAGCGGTCCTATCAGCAGTCCTACTTCTGATAGTTGTGAATGCTACCGATGCTACTGGTCGTTTGTCTATTCAGATCCGAGCACCAGCAGGGCACAGCTTAAATGTCTTGGGAACCATGCTAGTACTGCTACAGTCGGATCCGGTCCAGGCTCATAACTGCATATCTAGTCCTAATAAACTTTGTACCTTCCAAGTTTTGTCCCAATCTCTCCTCCGTCTGTTTTGCCCTACACATGTCACGACCTTTCCTGGACCCGCCTTCAACTGGGCTACTAATGCTACTGTTTATTTCTGTACTGCTTCTAGCAGGGTTCTATTTTAGTTTCCTTCTAATTCCAGACCCGGGATTCCAAGAGCTGCTGACTCCTGTCAAGAAAGAAGTTGCTGCGCCCTCAAGAGCTCTGATGTCTCCTGCCAAGATTGAAGATCTTCCTCTTGTTCCAGTTGAACTATCGAATGTTAGCTGGACTTCATCACCTGTTAATGTTAGCCATCTCTCATCGGCCGGTAAGCTTTGTTGTTGTTGTTGTTTGGGGTTTGACGCGTTCGACCGAAAGGTCATATGCGTTCGTATCACTCGTTCTTGCAGAGCTTTATATTCACTAACTTGCTTGGGTATCACTCGAATATTTTCACTGATTTCGTCTTATGTATATCACTTGTCTTGCTGGTTGGTTGGGGTAAGCTTTAGCTTATATTGCGGTCACGAGACAGTAGTATTACAGTTGGAATAAGGGGTTCCATCCTCGTAGAACTAGTTACTAAATCCTCTTTCGAAACAGTATGATGGTGTATGTAGACTGGGACAGTACAGCTAGACTGAGGTTCTGAGAATGTTGGACCTCACCTTAGAGTGCGGTTGTGGAGCAACAGGCAAATACAGGCCATTAAGCAGTACCGAAAGCCCGTTAATCAGTTACACGTTTCCGAAGTTATCAAGGCTCAGCTGAGCTATTTGTGTCTTCAGCCAAGTTCATGCACGTTACAGATTTCTCGACTCTATTTCCAAGTATGCCAATCTCTATGCAAGGCCTGGAGCAGGAAGCTGGAATGTCCCACCAACTGTTGACTGAAAAGGGTTCTGAAAAAAAAATGAAAACCGGTGAAGTTCTTATTAGCTTGGTGATAACCGGAGCAAAATAATCTATCAGCCTGAGAACTTTTGTATCTTTCAGATTCATTTTCAACTTCTTTGACGAGTTTGTCGCCCAATCTGTCAAACATGACTGCTTCTTCGTGGACGTTTAGACGAGGGAGTGAGGCATCAACACCAGGAGGTTCTATCGGGCACGCCACTCCAACGTCAGAGGTGAGCTATCCAGTTCAGTCATAGCTTCCATTAACAAAAAAAAGGAGTCTGTAGTAGTCTTTTCTCTGGCCAACCTCTGACTGTGCACAGTGCTTTCCGCGGCAGGTTTAAAAATATATAACCACACATTCCTTTTCCCTTCAACTGTCCTTACGGAAGGGTGTAAAAACAGTCTTGTTATCTTTAGGCCATGTTATGTTGTATAGTGATGAAGGACCATCCAGAAGGCAAGGAGATGATAGAATCGCCACCACCACCGAAGCATTTTGCTTACTTAATTTTTTCTAGGGTACCAGAAGCTCGTCCGATTTGCGTCGACGGAAAGTTTATCACTCGAAATCCCTCCTATCGATATCTCAGGTGGATGAAGGGATTGATTACGATTCCCTGCAGAAAACTAGTCAACTGATGAATGAGCTGGAGAGACAGATGACTGGTAATCACCTGTTTATTTATCATTACTGCTTCGATTTTATTTTCTGCCGCAGAAGTAAAATCTGGCAAGACTTTGCTGCTTCGACTTAACATGGCTTTCCGTTGTAATACCTCAAGTAGACCACGAGGTGGACCATTCGAGTCTATTCCTGAAAGTATTGTGAAAGCAGAAACTGTAAACCATTTTAAAGCAGGTGTTGACCGCTTTTTTCCACAAGTTCGTTTTTCCAACTTGAGTGGCTTTGAGCCTGAAGACGACCCTCAGCCCTGTTCAGTAAAACTTTAAAGGTAGCGAATTTTGTGGGTTAATGAGGGAAAAGAAACAACTATTTGCTTGATTGGCCATGTTAACACAGAAACTTCTTTCTTCGAAATAATGCTATTTTATTGTTTTCGCCCTAAACTGTCTTAGCGTAATCCAGTTTTCGCCGTGGGACCACCTCTTGTGATTACTCGCAAATGGCTAGAACACATCCTAAGACCCAAGCTGTTTCGCTCTAAAGCATCGTCTACCTTAAAACCTGTTGTCCTTAAATTTTAGTGTTGATGTGTGATAATTGTTCGTTTGTTTTTTTCTTTACAATGCCTTAGCTAGAATTGTATTGAATTTTTACAAACCCATGAGTGAAGTGTCGTTTTTATGCCACTGGCATGTCTGATGCTTTTGAGAAACGCCAGGTTTATTTATATTTGCCATTAAAATTGTACCTTACCTTACCTTACCGGAACTTGCCTGTAAAGGCCATGCAACCTATAACATTTGCCTGACTAGCTTTCTTTGTTTACTCTAGTTGGGGACTCGTTTTCTCCTCAGCCAAAGGCGGCCTATGCTGGTAGATCGAATTTTGGAGACTTTTCCCCCATAGTTCGTGGTGGCTACCAATTATCTACCTCAAGTCCAGGTGAGCCGTTTGTATTAATTCTGCTCCCAGTATTTATTTCTGTTGTATTTATTCTTTTCTACTCATCATGTTTACATTATTCATTTTTATCCATAGTGGCATACGATACCTACTCTCTAGTAGAGCCACCTTCACCGATTATTTGGGCCTCTGTTTATCCACTGCCTGTTACGGCGCTGAACAGTGACTTTAATGGTCAGATAGAAAAGAGTGTATCAGTTTAGCTTGTATGGCACTTGCCCTTCGGCCAAGTGCTATATGGCGATCGCAATTTCTGTCCGTCCGTCGGTCGGTCTGTCTGTCCAGGTTTTTCTAGTTTGGGCAGTTCCACATGAGCTACGACGATGAAACTTGGCAGGCATATCAGGGACCCGAAATGATTTAGTTGGAAATAGTCATTTCTCCGATCCGAGCATCGGGGGCGGGGGAGTAGAGGGAGGAGGAATTTTTACTTACGACCGGGTGATCAGATCTTAATGAAACTTGATATATAGAAAGTCCTCGGGTCTCAGACGTCCCATATTAAATCTGGACCGGATCCGGTGACATTTGGGGGAGTTGCAGGGGGGAGCCGCAACTCTTGGGAAACGCTTAAAGTGGAGAGATTGGGATGAAACTTGGTGGAAAGAACAAGCACAAGTCCTAGATGCGGGATTGACATAACCGGACCGGATCCGCTCACTGTGGGGGAGTTGGGGGGGGGGAGGGTCCGAATTTCTGTAGTGATCCCGCGAGTTCGGTACTTCCTGATGTGCTAGGACGATGACACTTAGCAGGCGCGTCACGGACCCGAACAGATTGACTTGAGAATAGTTGTTTCACCGATCCGACCATCTTAGGGGGAGGGGGTGGGGTTCTTGGAGGGAGGGGGAATCCGGAAAAGTGAGGTATTTTTAACTTACGACGGGTGATCTTAATTAAACTTAAATCTTGGGAAACGCTTAGAGTGGAGGGTTCGGGATGAAACTTGCTGGGAAGAAAAAGTACAAGTCCTAGCTGGGTGAATGACATAAATGGGCCGGATCCGGACACTGTGCGGGAGTTGGGGGGGGGGGGTCCAAATTTCTAGTGATCCCACGAGTTCGGTACTTCCTGATGTGCTAGGACGATGAAACTTGGCAGGCGTGTCAGGGACCCGAACAGATTGACTTGGTAATAGTTGTTTCCCCGATCCGGCCATCTTAGGGCCGGATCCGGTCACTGTGTGGGGCCCCGAGTTTCTAGTGATCCCGCGAGTTTGGTACTTCCTGATTTGCTAGGATGAAACATGGCAGGCTTGTTGATCTAGTTTTCTGATCCGACCACCGTGGGGGGGAGAAGGGGGGGGAGGGGTGGTCAGAAAACATTGTGAAATGCACAGAAACTAAACAGATGGGCTGATGGGGTGCAAGTGGGTGCAAATTTTACCTTTCACAATAGTTGCGTTTTTGCTGATACCATAGTATCTGTTACCACGGTAACTGGATCTGCAATTAGTCGTTTTTGCAGTTACCGTTGTATCAGATATACGGTTGCTATGCAAAAACGACAATTGCCAACATCGCGCTATTCGGAGTCATCCCAAAAGAAAAACTGATATCATCAATGTAACAAAAATTGATGAAAGTGAAATGACTTTTTCAGATACCACGATCGGTTACCACGGTCGGACCCTGGTATCTGAATATCAGATACCACGATAACTGCAAAAACACCTTTTGACCATGGTATCAGATACCACGATAACTGCAAAAAGGACTTTGGACCATGGTATCTGCAAAAACGCAACTAATGCAGTTTTTAACAAGAATAGTCTACGCGGACAAGATGGTCTTTCCAAAACTGAGCGGTGGACTGCTTGACCCTCCCCCCCCCCCCCCCCCCCCCCCCCCCCCCCCGTCTGAAGCAGTTATGAGTGACTCTTGTCAACACCTTCAAAAATTCCCTGGTCAACTTGTGCGATGAAAAGTGTATGACGAAAAGTGCTCTAGACGTTTACGGTAGAGGCCAGTAATTATTCTATGTATTAGCCTGTATTATTATTATTATTAATATAAATTTTATTGGATCACTAAACGATCTGCAAAGCATAATCCTGTGGATGAAAGAGGGAGTTTTTTTCTTTTCGCGAAATAAAGAGCAACCATGCAGCAAAGAAAGAATGAATCTTGAGCAAAATTCGAAAAGTAAAAAGGAATATTGTGGTTAAGACTTTCAAGAAGGGCGAGAATACCAGGGTGGGAGAGTCTGATTAGCCTGGCGGTCCTGAAAATAACTTAGTCAAATGAGCCGATAAATTGTGAACCCTCAAATCTACGAACAAAAATATGGACTAAGTTGCATTTGTTCCGGTTTGATATGATGTTGTATGGTTAGCTAAGGCCTTATGAATAGTTTATAATTCAAGGCTCATAGAGCACTATAATTCATTCAGCCTTTTAAGAAGAAAAGTGATCTAGACGTTTACGGTAGAGGCCAGTGACTATTCTATGTATTAGCCTGTATTATTTTTATTATTAATATAAGTTTTATTGGAACACTAAATGATCTGCAAAGCATAATCCTATGGATGAAAGAGGGTTTTTTTTCTTTTCTCGAAATAAAGAGCAACCATGCAGCAAAGAAAGAATGAATCTTGAGCAAAATTCGAAAAGTAACAAGACCAAAGGTGTCGATGGGATCCCAAAAATCTAAGATTTGATCCAGACAACTCGGTCTTGTCTTCGCCAGGCTAATCATCAGAGAAAACCGAGTTCAGATATTCTATCCACCTGTCTATACCTCTATAAGCCATATCTATTTTGACGATATTGACCGAAACTTCCTGCTTTACTACTGCCAAATTTGCGGTTTCACCCGAATTCCGAGCGAATTACTAGTCCAGCAAAAAAAGAAAAATTCAGAAACGAAGCCGGCGTATCTCCTTATCCCTACAAAGAAATCTAATCAACTTTAAATAAAATTTTGACTTAAAAAAAATGCGGGTACAAGCGGATTCCGGACTAATTATGTTCGGGTAAAAAATGATCATTATATACAGACTCAGCGTCTCTTCTTACCCCTAAATATATCATCTAATCAACTTCAGATAAAGCTTATACTTTTAACATATTTTCCGGTTTTGGCCGGATTACAGGCGAACTAGTTGTCCGGCGAGAAAATGGTTTTCACCATCGGATTCAGTATGTCTTCTTACCCTAAAATCTAACATTTAATCAACTTCAAATGAAACTTTTACTTTTAACCAACTTTCCGGTTTTTGCCGGATTCCGGACGAACTACTCGTCCAGCGAGAAAATGGTTTGTTTTCACCATCGTGCTCAGCGTGTCTTCTTACCCCAATACCCCATAAAAATATTTTGTTTGTCCCTTAAATTGAACCCCCACCCCCAAATATAGGGCTACAGAGCCCATCTACGACCTCGACCTTACCCTTGACCCAAACAATCCTCATACCAAGTTTCATCAAAATATCTCATTCCCTTCGAGAGTTATCGTGCTTACAGACGGACGGACGGACGAACAACTTTTGCGATGTCATAGGTATCCCTCCTCTTACGTTTTGGGATCCCAAAAAGGAATATTGTGGTTAAGACTTTCAAGAAGTGCGACAATACCAGGGTGGGAGAGTCTGATTAGCCTGGCGGTCCTGAAAATAGCTTAGTCAAATTAGCCGATAAACTGTGAACCCTCAAATCTACGAACAAAAATATGGACTAAGTTGCATTTGTTCCGGTTTGGTATGATGTTGTATGGTTAGCTAAGGCTAACCTTATGAATAGTTTATAATTCAAGGCTCATAGAGCCCTATAATTCATTCAGCCTTTTAAGTTTATCAGTGCTTAACTCTATGATATTCCATTCAGGTTCCTAGTCATACACAGTAAACCGCTTTGTCACCTCAGTAAATTTCGGTAGATTTGGCATGGTTTGGTCCGGGTCTGTTCACAATCGGCCTCGACAAATCACACAACATTGTTGGAATAATTTGAAAGTTCATATTGGGGTCCGAAAACGTAAGTGACGGGATATCCATGACTTCGTAAAGCTGTCAGTTCGTCCGTCTGTCTGATAGCACGATAAGTCTCGAAGGGATTGAAAGATGTTGAAACTTGGTGTGAGGATCCGTTGGGTAAAGTACATGTCAAGTTCGTAGACAGGTCCCATTGCTGTATATTTAGAGGTTGGGAGAGGTTTCAAATTAAGGGACACACAAAATGGTTTTAAAAATCAAATGAGAAAGACGGTCAATGGATAAGAATGCTGAATCCACATCTGAAACTTATTTTCTCGCTATACACATGGTTCTCCCGGAATCCGGTAAAAACCTAAAAATTTGTTTAAGTTAAAGTTTATTTGAAGTTGATTAGAGGTTCGAGAGGTAAGGAGATTCGCTGAATTCGTTTTGAGCTTTAGTTTTTGCCGGACAAGTAATTAACCCGAAATCTGTCCGAAACCGGAAATTAGGCAGAAGCAAGGCAGGAAGTTTTGATCACTTTCGTCAAAGAGATATGCCAGATAGGGCTAATCGCACATGCTGAATTCATATCTGGACTTGGTTTCTCAGCTGATTAGCCATTGGCCTTAATCTATTTTTGAATTTTAATAGTAAAAATGTTCAATGAGTTTGGCGAAAGACCGAATATCTAAGAGACGCAATTGTCTGGATCAAGTAATACATTTTGGCATCCCATCGAAACCTTTGGTTTTGTTCCATCATGATTTTGTTCAACGAAATCTCTGACTTCGAATTAGATCGAACATGCTATGATCTTAATTGCGTTATCGCTAAGGTTATCGTCGGGAAGATTTTTGGAAAGTATTGAAGTTTGTACACTAATGTTATTCAAAGCCCTTGTAACACCAAAAAAAAAGTAAAAAAAAAAGTCCTGTAACGACGTGCATTAAGGAACTCTCAGTTAAAAGGTTAATCTTAAGGCGAAGCTAGGAACCGAGAGTCTAGATGGAAAACACCACAGGGGTCTAAGAAGCTTAGAGCGGGTTCCAACCTTCTATCAATAGTAACTATTAGTTACTATTTCCGTTCCAACCTCGTGAAAAGTTACTACCCTGACCATCCGACGTTCTTGAAATAGTAACTATTTGCTTACTACGCTCGAAAGCGTAAACCGTGGTAACTACGAATATCTGTTCCGTGATTGGCCGGATCAGCCATTGGCACGATATTTTGCAGAGGATAGAAAAATGCTTGACGCCAAGAAGCCAAAATTCTTGACATCATTCGTAGTAACTACGGTAAGTAGTGTGGAACACGCTCTCAACGTGTCCGGGTTTTTCAAGAAGAGCGTGTTCCACCCTTCCAACAATAGTAACTAGTTACTATTTTCGTTTCAACCTCGTGAAACGCTACTACGTTGACCGTTCCACCCCTCTCAAAATAGTAACTATTTGCTTACCACGCTCGGGATTGTAGTTAGCGTGGGAACTAGGCTTCTCTGGGACGTGATTACTGTATTTTGACGAAAATATAAAAATGCGTTCCAGCCTTGACGCCAAGAAGCCAGGATTCGTGACGTCATGCGTAGTAACCACGGTAAGTAGGGTGGAACACGCTCAAGTAAAAGTTCGTTTATTCGTCCATGTCCGTTAAAATCTGCTTTTGCAGTTTCTGGTCTCAGCGGGAAAGTTGACGAGTCTTCAAAAGCGGCCGCTAGCCACAGAGGAGACCAGATTTGGAAGACTTTGGGCATTTCGAATGAATGTTTGCTTCAGTGGAGAGAAAACATCCGTTCGGTAAGTAGGCTATTGTTTCAACCCTTGAGGATCACGAATTGCTCATCAGTCCCATTTGTGGCAGGTGTCATCTACAGGAGAAAAAATCTCCTGTAATTCCGACTGGTATAACAGCTAATGCCAAATTAGCTGTTAAATGAGTCTTTACTTATGTCCTACGCTTTGGATACATAGAATGAGAGTGTAAGTCACTGTACGGGAATGCGCGGGGTTGAGTGAACGGAGAATTGAAGCGTTTGTAAATGAGTCTGGGGTAGGGGGACTAGAGAGATTGATGGAAAGTGAATTCTCAGTCATATTAAAAGTATAGGAAGGTGCCTCAGAACAGGGGCGTCCCGAGCCTTTCTTCATTGGGGGGGGGGGGGGGGGGGGGGGGGGACCTGGTAAAATTGACCGAATCGCTACCTACTTTTGACCGAATTAAAAAAAACAAAAAATCTAAAAACACAGCGATTTGCCTTCAAGAAGCTACAATTGCAGAGCATGTACAAAATCATGTCTAAAGAGAAAATTTGGCGCGTTTTCACGCTCATCCACTCCTGTTTTGCAGGCATATGCCGTTATTAGCCTTTTAGCTTTGAGCGACGTCCAGTTTGCCAACAGGACTTGAAAATGTGCCGAAAAAACGCCGTTGCTGCAAAGCGAAAACGTCGCTAATGGGTGTAGCCAGGACAAATTAAAGCGCAGCAGGCAGAATTTTTTTAATCCGCCTTTTTTCCGGCAAAATTTAACTACTTTCCATGCAAATTCTTGCCTCCAATGTGGTTAAAAAAAAATTCCGAACCTCAAACGCCAACGATATGACGGACCTTTCTTCTAAATAGCGAATATTGCGAAATACGCCGCAGGCCAAAATTTGTCGGAAACACTGATGATCAAAGTGCCTTTTTGCGATCCTAAGACTACGTATTAAGCCCCAGAGCTGTTTGGCGAAATAAAGGGGCCATCCAGAGTAAAGTAGATACTGAGTACTTTTAATTTGCAGCAAAAAAAAAAGTAGGCTAGTTTTCACGTCAAGAGACTTTTTGTATTGTGTTATGTTTCCCGCCATGGCCCTTTGGCTTTATTGGGAATAAATTCATTCATTCATTCATGCTTGTTCCTGAAGTACTGCAATCATTATAATTAAAGTTAAGTAATGAATGGCAACCAGCTGAAGCTACCGTTAAATGGTAAAGAACAAGAGCTAAATAAATGCCACTAAATTACCGAACTCAGTAACTGGTGTTAACCAAATAATGAATTCGTTCTACCGAAAAACTAACTAAAAAAATAAGAACGAATTTCGTAATTAAATAAAGCTCTTGTTAGAACCATACATCAACTGAATGTGGGTAATAGATACGGGCTAAACAAAAATCCGGTTCTCAGGTGAAATCGACCGAATTTTGTAACGAATCAGAACCAAATGGATCTTATTAATCAATCAATCAATCAAGTTTAATCCGAATAGCTAAAAGCTAGAAAAGGATAAAATAACCAAATTAAAATTAATAAGTTAATCACCAAATTATGAAATAGACTGACCGAATGCTATAGAACAAACACGGACTTGAGAATAGTCCGGTGAATTACCGAATTCGGTAATGAATGAGACCAAATAAACACGTTAAATCACATTATTTACGAAGGGACGGACCGAATGCGGTGAAATCGATGTGGGCTGAACAAAAGTTGGATGAATTACCGAATTCGATAAAGAATGGGAACCGATAAACATGTTAAATCACCCAATTTGGAAATGTGGGGACAATAGATTTATTTGGAGAATATTTGAACCCCCCCTCGGGACGCCCCTGCCTCAGAGCTGCCTATTCCACTGCGCGGAATGCCTCAGAATTTTAAGCAATTCGACTATAGCATTTCTCTTAATGTATCTTATGCAGTTATCTTGGAATGCATACACAGACTAGCATATCTAAAGAATCTGTGCACAAGTTTGTAGGGCTATTTAGTTTATAGTTGATAATATTCGCTTATTCTTTAGTGGCTCTGCCAGTCGGTTTTGCGGCGACTGGTCTCTGAGATTGACAAAGTAAATGATATCCTCTCTACCCACGGAATGAGTGACTCACATATTGGACATGCCAGTCTTGAAAAGCTGCGAAAGACCGCTCAAATCCCAGCCATTCATCACTACGTCCCGTCGTTTGATGATCTTCTACTTTACTTGGAGATAACAACGAACCAGGAGTATCTAGTGAAACGACTGCAGGGTAAGTGACATTGTGCATCAACCACTATAGTCGAGCCGCTTGTTTTCCGCCGTGTCAAATCATCCCTGGGGTCTTCTTTTCTATAGACGTTTTGGTTCCAATCTATAGAGACACCTGGGAGCCATCTTGAGTGAATGTTTAATAATCTTTTATATAGAATTCGCAGTTCCATACTGGGTGAGCTTCAGGCGGCTCTGATCGTTGCTATTTGCAGTAAAAGCTACTTCGCAAACTTGACTTTGGTTGGCGGTCGTGCATTCATCCACGCGTATGCCAATGAGACTTCGCTGAGGACTGCTCACCAACTTGGCCATTCTGGACATTCTGCTATCCAGGAATCCTTATATTAACCTTGTTATTCAAACTGGAACTGTCCAGAGCCTCGTTTTTGTTGCAATAGCGCTGCCGCATCGCTGCTGCAGCACTTCTTTGCTTTTGAACAATATGCGTTTTAGGATTCACTTTCTTCTTGGTAGAAGCGGCAGCGCTGCAGCACCATGCAGGGAAGCACGGACTTGGTCGGTGAGCAAGTCCCCTGGTTCTCGAGAAGCGCTGCCGTCTTCCTCGGAAGCACTGCTGTGCGAAAATATATGTATAAAGAATCAGTCCTGAATCGGCCGAGAAGTGGCAAATCAAAAACGAGTCTCAGGTAGAGCTCTCTGATTTTCGTAACATTTTTCAAAGTTATCACCTGGCTTGACAATTTCTGTTCCAACTTCGGTATTTCCGGTAGCAGTTTAACTGAAAAGCCAACTTATTTTTGCATCATTTAGCTAAATATACTGCATTATTTGGATCGTGATAAGGGATTTTTTGTGTTTTTCACTATTTACTCTAGTATGACGTTCAGAATATCTACGATCTTAATACAAACGCGGCTTTTCAGTGACCAGTGATCATCTTCCGGAAAGTGGCTCAGTGCATGAACATTTATTTTTCGTAAATGGTTTTCGTCAAGCATACAACACAGGTACAAGCGCACAGAGGTACCATAAATCAGACGGGGAAATTCCACTATAAGAAAATTGATTATTCTTGGATAGCGGAGCACCGAAGTAACGCATTTTGATCGAGTCTTCATGCCTCTTTAAATGAATAAGTGATGGGTGACTAGATTGTCCTATCTCAGCCCTTTTCGGTCAAACTGTAAGTTGTTTATGTGAGCTGGAACTCAAGTAAACCTCGTGATCCCCATGACTGTCTTTAGATCATCGCCCGAGATGAGAGACTGTATCTTGTTTACATTAAAGTTTAACCGAAAAGGGCTAGGATACGACAGTCTAGTTACCCATCACTTGTTCGCTTATATAATCTTGAAAACCCGATGAAAAAGCGTTAGTTTGTTTTTCTGATATTTCCAAATAATCGATTATCCCATTGTGCTTGCCGCTCTTCCCGTTTTTGTGATATCTCTATGGTGCCTGGAACATTTGGCAACAATACCAGCAGCAAACGAGTAAATAAATTGTGTATCAAATAAACAAAGAAGTGTCTGGAGTCTGCAGTGACAAAAACTAGTGCTAGCTAGTGATAGTGATAGTGCAGTGATTTTCGCGGGCGAATTGTGGACGGATTCACCATGGGAAAACGTCCACATTCCCAACGTCCCTACTGAAGACTACTGTGGACAGAATGAAAATCCCCAATAGGTGTTGTAATAATTCAATGTATTTGAATCTAAGATGTAAAAATAAGTTGCCTGTTCAGTTAAACTTTAAATGATTTGATTTGATTTGATTCGGTCCAACCTTTTCTTCTTTCAAATTTGTGCTCATAGTTCGTTTTCCAGCATATAATCCCCGAATACATTTCGGCGGAGTGGAAAACGTCTTGTGAGATCTTGTGTAGAATGTAAAACAGTAATTTATTCACTCACACTTTTACGGTTACAAAACCAAAATTTCTGAGTACTGTCATAACATAAACATTTAAAAGCACGTACAAATGGTCAAAGGCTCTTTAAAATTTCAGCAATCTTTGGTATAAAACTATTTTGGTAACGGCTGTGTTTGGCCGCTACTGGTTGGAATATTGGGACCTTCGTAGAGACTGCTCGCTCTTGCCTTTCCCTTGCATTGTTGTATGGGAGAGGGAGAAAATCATTGTAGATCGGGTGCGAAATAAGTTTTTTACCAAGCTCGAGGCATAAGTTCAGTCTCCGTTTCTCCAATGTATCAGTTGTGTATGTGCTTAGAAGAAGGGAGTAGGGTACTTTTGGGCTTTTATGGATAATATGGAGAGCGCGTTTTTGGATTCTTTCAATACATTCAATATAATCTTGTGTCTAAAATGCACAGGAAATATTCTACCCTTGAATCCTTCTTTCTTGTTTCAGAGCTTTCCGTCGGCGGATGCATCGGTCAGTTCCGGTGGAACTCAGGAGGGTCCTTTAAGGGCAAAGCATGGGACGAGAGTCTTCCTACCGACTCTCAGCTTCTGATGCATATCCTCTCCGTTTACCTCAACTCCTGTCTTCCGGTTCAGAGCGACAGACCGGATAAAAAGTCATTCACTGGTCGCCACTACTTCCCACTGCAGGATAAGCCTTCGAAGGTGGAACACGTTGCAGTTGTTGAAGAAAAGCTACACCCGCCGGCGTTTTATGTCATTGACAAAGAAAATACCTGGGAGGTGACCAAGGTGAGATATCAAATTTGGGAGGCTGATTGATTTATTTAAAACATAAGCACAAATCGTGGCACAGTGCCAAATAGCCGACTTACTTAGTCAACAGATGAAACTGTATAAAATAAAAAATAATCGTATTCGTCAAATTATAACTTTCAACAGATCGGATCTAAACACTAATATCAGTATAGTATACATACTATAAACCTTGACATGATACGGTGTAGAAACAACAATAATCATAAAATAACACCAAAAAACCTAATATTATTACTACCCTTCGACTACCCTTGCGGTAGTGTTTTGTTGTAAACTAGTACAGAAATTAGCAAACGTGCGATTTGGCCTTCGAAGTGGGCGATCAGCCCTCCTTGCATTCTTTATTTCAGGTAGATTATACGAAAGTATCCGCATAAGTATTCGCATTCCGATAAAAATGTAAAAAAAAAAAGGCGAACAAATCAACAAGCAATTAAAAGGCCCGTGCTAAAAAAAAAAAAAACTTGGTTAATCGTTCATCTTCTCTTGTTCGTTCGCATATTTGTCAACCGTTAGCCGCGTTTCCTAGGGTTCCTTTCCTAGCTCGTATTGTAATTAGAAGCTTGCCTTGCTTCCTTTCTCCTGCAAAATAAATAAATGTAAAACTGCGTCTGGGATCGAGCCCGTGGCGAGTTCCCCGGAAGTTTAAGATTGTTTTATGATGGAATGACTGAATATTTTATTACCCCTTCTGTAAAATAGAAATAATGGAATCAAGAAATAAAAGATGAGCAACGAAAATGGATGAGAGCAAAGTAATGTGAAGCCAAAACAGGAAAGGCGTTATAAGGAAACCACTGTTTACTTTACGCTTTGGCAGTTTTGTGTTTGGAATAATTGCAGGGTTGTTTGAGAGAGCATCAGGAATCATTTCTATTATTTCATGTCATCCAGCAGTAGTGAGTGAGTGAAAAGTCATGTATCATGTCCATGTTGTAATATAAATAATTCCCTAAAAGAATGCAAAGGTAGCGTGGACCACATTGTCTCGGAAGTCGCCTCAGAGCTTTGGCAATTTCTGGGAGGTGAAGGTTTCGAAATGGAAAGGACAATTACGTTAAATACTGGTGTTATCTGTGCTTTGAGCATTCAGCAAAACTTTTAATTTTCTTGGCCAGCTCGTGTCTACTTAGCTCAAGTAGGCGAACCCTGGGTTTGGGTTAAGAGTACGAAGTATAGCGCTATTGCATCATGGTTATATTGCTATGAAATTCCCTCGGGTCTGTCCAGAAAAATCATTTTACATATTTGCGAAGTTTTCAGTAAGCACGAGAATTTGGCACTGTATTTTCTAATGGTAGTGGACAATGTTGCTGTCACTGATCAGTGATTTTGTAGAACTCTTTCAGAGTTTCTACGGCATTTATCGCACACTAACGTTTTCGAGGCAAGTACCGCTCAACACTCATGTCTTCTTCATATTTTGTCAGAGCCTTAGGTCAGGCCCTAGCCTTGTACCAGCGTGATTAGCCAATTCGATGATAATAACTTCGATAGTCCCTTATCTGGCGTTCAATTTCTTGTTAAAGAGAAGCTTATTTAGAGTGTGTTCCACCCTTCTAACAATAGTAACTATTAGTTACCAATTCCGTTCCAGCCTTACGTTACTACGCTGACCGTTCCAACCTTCTCCGAAAAGTAACTATTTGCTTACCATGCTCGGGAGCGTAGTAAGCGTGGTAACGACGGATCTGTTTGGCTGGATTACCCCGTGGAGAGATATTTTACCGGGAAATTTAAAATGCGTTCCAGCCTTGACGGCAAGAAGCCAAAATTCGTCACGTTATGCGTATTAACTACGGTAAGTAGGGTGGGACACGCTCTTAGTGGGGAAAGACGAACCTTACCTTGGAACTATACTACCTCCAGAGGCGCTGAGGGCATCGAAGAAGAGTCGCCAGTCCTCGCTGCCGGGACTTGGTCCTATCGAAGCTGGATGGACTCTTTGTTGCTGAGATATCACTCTTCCGTCGCCCACGTCGTCTGGATCCTACCGGTTACCGCTGTAAGGGTAGTGTTCGAGAGTGCACGGAGCTATCTTGAAAAAGCTTTGAATGTCTATCAGTTTTACTCCTCACAGTACAGCATGAGTGCCACGCTTCTTTCTTCTTTGGATCGGACGTTGACTAAGAGCGTGTTCCACCCTTTAAACAATAGTTACTATTAGTTACTAAATTCGTTCCAACCTCACTACGCTTACCGTTCCAACCTTCTCGAACTTGTAACTAATAGTAACTATTTGCTTGCCATGCTCGGGAGCTCAGTAATCGTGGTAACTACGAATCTCTGAAACGTGATTGGGCGGACTACCCCGTGGAGCTGCCGTGGGATGACATTTTACCGAAAATTTAAAAATGTGTTCCAGCCTTGCCGTCAAGAAGCCAAAATCCGTGGCGTCATGCGTAGTAACTACGGTAAGTAGGGTGGAACACGCTCTAAGTAACTATCGTTCGTTTGTATTCCGCCTTAAGTGTCCGAGGGGATTGTGCAGGGATTCATCACACTGTTCCAGTGCAGTCCAGACCAGAGTCAGGTCAAATTTTACGGATGGACCTCCAGTTAAGGTCCACACCCTGTTCGCCCTTGTCGATGCAATGGAGGATGTCGTAAAGATTTAAATAAGACATTTCCCTTCTGCTTGCTTCACCTGTTTTCTTTTATAGGGAAGAAACAACTTCTTCGACTCGGTCTTGCTGTTCTTCTACTTGGTTCAGAAGAAGTCAGACGGCATTCTGGGGCGTATGGTCCTTCACTCAGCTGGACTCAATATAGCCTGGGTTTTCCAGGATACAATGGAAGCATAAAGATCTCTCATCTGCATATAGCTATCCTTCGTTAATTTGGGGGAATCTGATCATCCGGTTATTCTTGTAAATTTTTCTAGTACATATAGGAATTTGTTTACATTTATTACTGTCTTTTACTGCACTGTCCTGATTCTTTGTACTATTTGACACCTGGATGCGTGATTTCGTCACATCTCTTCGGATGTAAGACATATTAGCCCACCTTATAAAATATGACACATTAAGCGTTATACTTTCGGAAAAAATAACACCAAACCGTTCTAATCCAGATTTATTGTTAGTTTTCATGAAAACGTGACATTTAAGTAAAGAGAACATATGATTTGTTGAAACTGAGTAGTGTTGAATATTGTCTAACTTTTGACACTGTTGCCGAGTTCCAGTTTTGGGTAAGTAATGACTTTTTCCTTCAAGTAACCTTTTCAGTTTGAATGTCAATTTTGTGATGTGGAGAAAAAGAAGTAGGATAGAAAATGCAGTTTAATTAAAAAGTGTAAATTGGTGTGGAATGGAACGGCTATGAGGGGAGGAGGAGGCCGTACCATAAAAGTGTCCCGAGAAATTTATAGAGGCGAAAGCCTTATTATTGCAATTATATTATTATTATTATATTATTATTATCATTATTAATATAAAAAATATACAACCCCAGAGCTTGTCATTGATGTCAGTCTTCTGTGTAAAGTTCGGAAGGGCCGATCCTTCTATTACCGTGGCAGCCAGACAAATTATTGTTCATATTTTTGGTTTTTAAAAGTGATTTCACCACTTGCCAACTCACCCGATGTCTGGCCAGACTTTTGTTTAGCACTTTAGAAGACGACTTAACTATCCTTCCACCTTTGGCCTCAGGATGTTTTGAAAATATGGATCAGAAGCTTTACTTCTTCTTCGATGATTATAATGCATACACTTTTGACAGTAAGGTTCCGAATGAACTTAGTGTTTGAGATAGCCGTGGATTTGACTTTGCCATGCATTTGATTTTGCCATGCTAGTCGGTTTGTCTTACGCCAACAGTAAGACGGAAAGACTTCGAGGTTTTCTCTATACAATCAATCAATCAATCAAGTTTATTATTTAAATAGCTTACAGCTAGAAGTCGAATACACTATTTACGGAATACGCAGACCCAAAACAAATTAACTATTACACTTACAAGATATGACCAGCAATAAATGATGGGACGAAACTACGTACAAATTGGGCAGAAGAATTAGCAGGATATGGAGAAAACTGATTGCCAGTATTCCTCTCGGACCGACGCATAGAAGACGGGAGGGGAGGGGGGAATAAATGGGCCATCTGGGTTCAACAGATCATCTTTGCTCCAAATTTTTGAAAGAGTATTTCTGCGGACAGTTAATATACTTACGTAAGGTATCCTACCTGCGGACACAGTCGGATGCGTAGTTCCTCGTTCGCTTGAAAATTTTGAATCGTCGCATGCTCGTTTCCGCATAGTGACCCATAGTATTTTCGCAAGCGAAATTTTAGCGGACGTTGCTTTGCCGTAGGCCTGAATCCTTCTTCTTTCAGGCATTCAACGCATTAATGATTTACGGTACTATATCCGCAGTTCTCATCGCAGTTGCTATTAGCTACTTTCTGAGGAAAAAAAGCCCTGCACGAACTGTTATAAGTGGAACTTTCCCCAAGAGGGCTCTGTTTGTTACTGCTCACCCCGACGACGAGTGCATGTTTTTTGGGCCCGCCGTTGTGACTTTGGTTGAGAAGGGGACGACTGTTCACCTCCTGTGTCTGTCCTCAGGTAAGTTTAAGTTTTAGGTTACGAAATTATAGTTGCGTTTTTTCTGATACCATGGTATCTGTTACCACGGTAACTTGAGCTGCAATTAGTCGCTTTTGCAGTTATCGTGGTATCTGATATACGGTGCTCTGCAAAAAGGACTATTGCCGAGATTGCACTTTTCGAAGTCATCCCAAAAGAAAAACAGATATCCAGTTACATCACTAAGTTCTAAACTTCTTTCTCACCAATCTGACAAAATTTGATGAAAGTGAGATGACTTTTCAGATACCACGACCAGTTACCACGGTCGGACCGTAGTATCTGAATATCTCATACCATGATAACTGGCCAGATACCACGATAACTGCAAAAACGCCTTTTGACCGTGGTATCAGATACCACGATAACTGCAAACGGCTTTAGACCGTGGTAACAGATACCATGGTATCAGCAAAAACACAAATCATGTAAATTATTCGAAAATTATTTTCCCAGCTCTGAACATGTAGAGAAGAAGAGCATACCCAACGTATTATGTCAAACACCCTTCACAAAAAACTTGTTTTGAACCAGGCTTATGGTCCATTTACACACTGCGTAAAATCCGAGCGTATTTTACGCACGTTTTGAGCTTGAAAAGATTTCTAGCAATACGGACGTATTTAGATACAAAATGGACCGATTTCTCAAATACGTCCGTATTGCTAAAAATGTTTTCAAGCTCAAAACGTGCGTAAAATACGCTCGGATATCAGAATATGCTCGGATTTTACGCAGTGTGTAAACGCACCATTAACAGGTTTCCACAGTGGTAAATTGTAAAGCAATCAGCTGCTGACAATCGATCCTTACGGAGCTGGACTATCGGGTCCTCGGAAGACTATTCCGTCCTTTCTCTTATATTTGGAAACCCGACAGCCTTTTTTTTTTGTAATCCCTCCTATAAGTGACACAAGTTACCTACTGTTTCATGTTTACTTTTAAACCGTTACTTTATTACTTGTGATCCTATAATATAGTATTTTCATAAAATAATACTTTTTATAATAACTAAACTTACTGAAAAGAAATTAAATGAAATCATTGAAAACACAATTGTAACATAAGCACGAGTCCAGATAACACAAAGAAAGAATAAAACCTAACCAAAAGATAGTATCATATATACCTTGCCAGGGCGTCATTGTCGACTAGAAGATTGATGTCTCGCTCCGAGCCATAGATTTAATTTTTGAATAACAAGACCAAAAATTTAGGGAAATCCCCAAACTCACCAAAATCTGCATCATCTTCATTTACCCTACTATGGGACGTTAAAAGTAAGAATAAAAGGAAAAAAGCCAGAGTTGACGACAATGAATCCAGCCCCGAGCCCATGTATTGGAAATCATCGAGTTAATTCGAATAATGCCAGCTAGGTCGGCCGCTAAATTACCATAACTGTAAGTCAGCCCAGCAGAAGAACAAGAGAACACCAATTTTAATTTCTAGCCCATTCGGCTAGACATGTTTTCAGCTTTTACTGGCTTTGTGGAGCAATGCCACTGCGTGTTTGGGGTGCCAAACATCACTCGTGGAATTCGACAGGATTCGACGATAAAAACCCATCTGTTTAGTCGTTCAGAAATTTACCTTTGATTGGTTTTGGTGTTTTTCATACCCTTGACTGTTTTTTTTTTAACTTTCCTCCATCTCAGCAATTGCCTCAAATAGCGTTCATCTAAGATTATTTGACACTGAGAGTTCAGGCAGCCTCGTGGAAAGAACGAATGGGTTCGGCTGTGTAAATAACCGGAAAAAGATTCGAGCTTCTTGGCATACCTGATTTGTGAAGGCCTCAAGTTGAAACTTTCGGAAAGTTCAAGAAAATCAGATTTCCTCGGCTAGATCAAATAAAAAATCCCCGCACCGTCCCAGGAGCAAGAATAAATTAAAGTTTCTGAGTTCTGGCGAATACAAACTTTCTTAGCCATGTGGCTTTTTCCGCGGTGCTCGGTTCCTGCGAGGCTCGGCAGATGCAAAAGTTTGAATTGATCAACGTAAGATAATAGCGCTGAGCCACGAACGTTACAAGGTTCTGTCAGGACAAGATGAGGTTCGTGTCGTGAATGAATGAATCCTTTATTAATAATCCAAATCCATAGCTTTCTTCCATAAAAGATGCTAAAGTAGGCTACGCTGGTCATTGCAGTTATAAAGTAAAATTTAATTACACCGATTATCCACTTTTTTGAAAAATTCTGCGAAAAGTTTCCGTGAAAATTGTCGCATGGCATCGCTTGGTGACGGTAGCATGACAATGCAAGACCAAATTCTCTCAGGGATGGAACTGGAAATGATAAAAATTACATCAGTGTCGTTTGGTGTTTTTTCTGTTTACACTACCGTTTCTTTGGTAATGTATTCCACCTACACAACATGGACGACGTTGCCAAATAAGCTTTACAAATATCAACATAGACATTACAGCGATTTTCTCTCTCTCTCTCTGCAGTTTGTGCCATTTTCGAGTCAGCCTAGAATAACAACAGTTTGGGGGGGGGGGGATATTCCTTCTTGTTCTTCTTCCCGGGCGATCATCCTATAGTATAAGGAAAATGTAACACTGAAAAGGGTCATAACATATATGCATGTATGTATTTTTTACCAATGTACATTAACTCAAACAATGTTTACAACGGATACGTCAGCTATGATTCTTCATCAGCGATATTTCGGCCCTTCTTGGGAAGGAAACAAACCTGTAACCAAAAACAAAACACAAACTGCTTACAGGTTTGTTTCCTTCCCCGAAGTTGAACTGGAGGATTGACAGCCTGACGATGACCCTTGCCAAGAAGGGCCGGAATATCGCTGATGAAGAATCATAGCTGACGTATCCGTTGTAAACATTGTTTGAATAAATGTTTCAAATTCAGCAAAATGGTGAATAAAAAAAAAAATATAAGACAAGGAAATAACCAAATAAGATCACAACCAGTTATAAAAGAAATAAAAAACACAACATATTCCTGTAAATACTAAAAAAGAATGCCTTTCCTACGATGGTGAGACGGTCATCGGCTTAAAATGTTCGGCCATTTCTAGTTCCCGCAGACCATTTTTTCTGGTTAGTCGTCTATTTCTAGACCAAGACGGGGTTCCAAGTAGAAATTTTTAATATTTAGAGGAAATTTTTTCTCATTTAACATAGGGATGATTAACATAGGGTGTGTTAAATGTTATCAGACTTCTCACGGTGTGAACAGGCCATTTGAAATCCGACTGGCGATGTGAAGCTTTCGTCCTCTTTATGAGACTCGTCCCTGTTTCCCCTGTTTCCCCGCAGCCTTTGGTGCAGTATTTCAGTCTTACTGAACCATGGGAAATTGTCGCTTTCACGAGAAGCTTTTCTGGATTCGGAAGTCTGTGAAATTAAATTTCCTCGCTTCGGCAGTTGCCTTTTTAAACTTAATCCCACTGAGGAAATTACCTCTGTAGCATGCTTTATCGAGTGTTTCTTCCTAGCAAGATCAGTAATACAAAGTGGATGATGAATCTGCTTCGTTACCAACGTAATTCACTTTGTTAGTATCCGTGGGTAACGGCACACACGCTTTATTAAATGCGTAGTAGAAAGTAAGATTTTTGGTTTTGTTTATTTAGTACTTGCCTCTATGCTCTGTGAAAGGCGGAAGTTTGTGAAAACCGTGAAAAATAGACTGAAATCTTGACTGAATGTTTATCTTTCAGTTCACTTCTCGTGATTCCATCAATATCCTTGGACACCTGCATATGATCTGGTTAAAAACTATATGACTACATCTCCATCCATACTACCATAATGTGCTTTGAGAAGTATCGATGAGAAACACGACGCTTTTATTAGTAGAAGATAGTATGCATCATAAGCCTTCCACTAAATTCGCTCTTCTGTGGGGGAATGCATGATAGCTCGTGCCACTTTCCAAAATTCACAATGGCATGATCTAAGGATTGTTTGTTTAAAAATAAAAACAAGAGGGGGTGAACCAGATTGTGGGTCTTAACATTTTGATGTCTTCTGGTCTTCCGTTTTCCCCTCGTTTTGTCAATCGCCAATTTTTATTAATAGTTTCAATTAGGATTTTGTCTTTCCAAACCATGAAAGATAGTGGTATTTATTTTTGCCGTTGACTGGGGACGCTGGACTTGTTCACTTTCTGTTTTTTTTAACTGCTTACAAGCATTACCTCTTTCAAGTTCGTCCCTATACTGCAGAATAACGCTGTGTAGGGTAATGTGTGTATATAGTCTTCGTTATAAAGTTTTATTGCACGACTTTGTATTTGTATGCTATATTTATACTATTTAACCATATAACTATCGCAAGTGGACATATTTACTGACTGAGCTGTTGTCAGCTGAATTTTTATATCTGTTTCTTATTTTGTTGTATTATGTTGATGTGACACGAAACCTACTAGTCGGCTTGTCCGTGTTATGGCTTTCTTGAATATAATTGAATTTAACCCCGCCGTTTTGCCTTCGAAATGGATTTGCAGCCTCCTTCTTGCTCTCCTTCCTTTCTCAAGTTCATTCTGGATCGTTGCAAGGATACACTTTGACATGATTTCCAAGAAATCTGCTTAAAACCGTCTCCTCATCTATATGTCGTCGTGATATCATAATTTCCAAGAAGTATTTAATTGATACTCAACTTACCACCTAATGTAGTAACACCAGTATCTTAAGCGCAAATTACTTTGGTAAGCTCAGAGAGAGCCAGAAATGTCCAGTTTCAATTTCAGTTTCCTTTATCTAACAGTTTGTGAAAAAAATAAATAAAAAAATAAGACACTCAAAATAAACAATACACTAAACTAAAACAATCAAGTCAAACGGGTACCAGGTGGAACCTGGGTCCAGTTTCTGCTTAAAACCGTCTCCTCACCTATATGTCGTCGTGATATCATTAATTGCGTTTTTGCAGATACCATGGTATCTGTTACCATGGTAACTGGATCTGCAATTATTCGTTTTTGGGATCCCAAAACGTAAGTGGAGGGATACCTATGACATCGTAAAAGTTGTCCGTCTGTTAGCACGATAACTCTCGAAGGGAATGAGATATTTTGATGAAACTTGGTGTGAGGACTCTTTGGGTCAAGGGTAAGGTCAAGTTCGTAGATGGGCTCTGTAGCCCTACATTTAGGGGTAGGGGAGGAGGTTCAAATTAAGGGGCAAACAAGATATTTTTAAACAGATAATGTGATAGAGGGTTATGGGGTAAGAAGACATGCTGACCACGAATATGCACACTATTTTCTCGTTCGACAAGTAGTTCGCCCGGAATCCGGCAAAAACCGGACAGTTGGTTAAAAGTAAAAGTTCATTTGAAGTTGATTAAATGTTCAGTTTAGGGGTAAGATGACATGCTGAACACGACGGTGAAAACCATTTTCTCGCCGGACGAGTAGTTTTTCCGAAATTGGTTAAAAGTAAAAGTTTTATTTGAAGTTGATTAAATGTTCGATTTAGAGGTAAGCAGACATGCTGAACATTTATATGAAAAGCATTTTCTTCCCAGGTAACTAATTTGACCGGAATCCGGCCAAAACCGGATTTTTTTTTTAAAGTAATAGTTTTATTTGAAGCTGATTAGATTACAGATTTAGGGGTAAGAAGAGAGTCTGTATATGACAATCATTTTTTAACCGGACATATAATTCATCCAGAATCCGGTTGTAACCGTTATTGTTTAGAAGCTAAAGTCTTATCTGAAATTGATTAGATGTGCTTTACTAATAAAGAGATACCGTACGCTGAATTCGATTCTGAATTTTCTTTTCTTGCTTGACAAGTAGTTCGCTCGGAATTCGGCCGAAACCGGAAATTTGGCAGAAGTAAAGCAGAAAGTTTTGATCAGTATCGTCAAAATAGATATGGCTTATAGAGGTATATCTGAGCTTGGTTTTCTCTAATGATTAGCCCGGCGTAGACAAGACCCAGTTGTCTGGATCAAATATTAGATTTTTGGGGTCCCATCGAAACCTTAGGTCTTGTCATAGTAACCGTTGTATCTGATCTACGCAGGGGTGGCCCGAAGGGGGGGGGGTGAGTCACCCCCCCTGCCTTTTGCCAAGTCGTTTCAGTCGTTTATTTTGGCCTCGCCGGCATTCATTTTAATTAAAAACAATCCCGAGTCGTTTGAAAAAAAATGTTACTTGTGGCTCTGCCCAGCTTTAGTCGTAAAAACCCGTCCTTAAAGACCAGCCGAGTCGTTTAAACCAGGTTGCATAACCCCGTTAGGTCGGAGACATGATACAGGGTGGCAGCTATTCGGCTACCTGTTCTACTCCCATGTGAATTGTATCTGCCTCACTTAGGTATCAGTCGTTTATTTTGACCTTACCAAAATAAACCTTCATTTTAATTAAAAACAATCCGAGTCGTTTAAAAAAAAATTTTACTTTTGGCTCTGCCCAGCTCCAGTCGTAAAAACCCGTCCCTAAAGACCAGCCGAGTCGTTTAAACCAGGTTGCATAACTCCGTTAGGTCGGAGACATGATTCAGGGTAGCAGCCACTCGGCTATCTGTTCTACTCCCATGTGATTTACATCTGCCTCACTTAGGTATCAGTCTTTTTTTTTTTTGCCTCGCCGAGGCCCCTGGCATTCATTTTAATTAAAAACAATCCGAGTCGTTCAATTTTTGTTTTAACTTTTGGCTCTGCCCAGCTTCAGTCGTAAAAACCCGTCCCTAAAGACCAGCCGAGTCGTTTAAACCAGGTTGCATAACCCCATTAGGTCGGAGACATGATTCAGGTAGCAGCTTTTCGGCTACCTGTTCTACTCCCATGTGATTTGTATCTGCCTCACTTAGGTCTTTCAGATTTTAGCCTGTCAAAATTGCAATAGGTTAGTTCTTAAAGTGAAGTCTGACTAGATAACACTGATATAATGATATTCCTTATAAACCAAAAGTGAGAGACAAGGTTATGTGCACGGATTTTTGGTCAGAGTTTGACTAAAAGTGAAAAAAGAGGGAGTAGAACTTTTAAACATAATCCGCGAAACAAGTGTGCCAAGAGCAGATGGAAAAATGTCGATTACAAAGCGAGGTTGAGCTCGGACGCTTGAAAAGGGCAAGGAAGATTTTAATATACACCCGAAAGTCGTTTTCCAGGACAGGAGGGGTTCTGCACACGCTGGAATGGCTCATTCTAGTCGGGAGGTACATTTCTGGCCTCTATGCTAGCAGCGGTGTTACTATCCAAAATGTTTTTTTTTGGGGGGAGCAAGGTATTTACCGACTGGCTGGTAATTTTTACCGAGTTTTTTTGCGGAAAAAACGACTCTTTTTACGAAAACTCGCGGCGCTTCGTGCCGATTCAGCTATTTTTACCGACTGTAAGACAAAATTGGGGGGAGGGGGGTCCCCTCCAAAGGTGATGCCCCTGTATGCTAGTGTCAAAGCACATCTGAATAGCCTTACTAAAATTCAGGATACGCATACTACTCGAACATGATCTCTTTTATGTTAAAGTTATTCTAAAAGCGAACTTCTTGTTCTTCATTTGCTGTGTCTAGCACTTTTGTCGCGTATTGAGACTCGAACCTAATTTCGTGGTAAGGTGGCAGATGAAGATTGACGCAGATATAAACCTTTTAGATGTGCTTGAACATGCTGCATTGGGGAAAGATATAGTGCTTCTATCGGGCGAAAGACGAAAGTTTGTTTCGTCAATGAATCGGGGTTTGTTTTTACATAGAACGAATCAGATTCTACAAACCAGTTTTAAGCTGCAATCTTTCAGATAAAGAGTTACCTGTTTCAGTTTTCGTCATGAAATTACAGTTTGTCGAATGACAAATACAACGGTACGGTACACAGTACTTTCATAACGAAACAAAAGTACATCAAAACTAAACCCGAAAAAAAAACGCAACTCAATTATCGTCGGCGAACCGACGTCTTTTCCTATCTCTAAACTCCTGTCGGGCAAAGACCGAAAGTTTGTTATGCACTGGCAAACCTGTTTTCCTCGTTTCGTTTCTGAGGAAGTGTGTTTTTTAACGTGAAAATTACTTTTTGTGGTATTATAGTTCGGAACAAATCTACTTTGTTTTCGATCGGCACTATTTTGTCACTTTTTTTCCATGGACAGAGTCCTGATTTCGTAGCTATTTTTTCCTTTTTTTCTTACGCATCATTCATTCATAAATCCGGATGTTTTTCTAATGCACTGGCAAACCTGTTTTCCTCGTTTTGTTTCTGAATAAGAGTGTCTTGGACGTGAAAATTACTTTTTTGCTATTAATTCGCAACATATCTACTTTGTGTCTGCTTTGTTTTCTATGGCCAATATTTTGTAACTTTTTCGACCGACAGATTTGTGATTTCATAGCTATTTTTTCCTTCTCAGTGGGATCACAAAAAGACGCTCTGCTCCTCGGCGTGTCACAAAATTTCGCCTGTGGCACTCATAACATTCTCTATTTAAGGGAACGTTGTGTCATTTACTTGGCGATCTGACTTGGTGTCTTTCTAGAAAAAAGCGGATTAAAAAAATTTGCCTGTGGCTCTTGCTTTAATTTGTCCCGGGCCTTGAAAGCTTACCTCTTTAGCGAAAGCTAAGGCTATGAAGGTATGTATACAACAAATTTGATTACAAGAATAATTTCAGCTGATGTATTGCAGCTAATGTTACACCGGCTTTATTATTTGTTGGTGGGGAATGTGCGCCATTGCCGCGTAGTGGCAACAATTATATTGTGTCGGTACTTGCGAGTCGTATATTACGATCCAGGAGTCGTTGAAATGAGGGGTCTCACCCCCCCTGGTCCGAGGGCTTCGGGCCACCCCTGGATCTACGGTTGCTCAGCAAAAACGACAATTGCCGAAATTGCGCTTTTCGAAGTCATCCCAAAAGAAAAAGTGATATTCAGTCGCATCACTAAGTGCCAAACTTCTTTCCCACCAATTTGACAAAAATTGATGAAAAGGAGATGACTTTTTCAGATACCACGACCAGTTACTACGGTCGGACCGTGGTATCTGAATAGATCAGATACCACGATAACTGCAAAACGCCTTTTGACCCTGGTATCAGATACCATGATAACTGCGAAAATGACTTTAGGCCCTGTATCAGATACCATGGTATCTGCAAAAACGCAACTATTATTCTTTTTCTTCCAAGAAAGTGACATAACAAACTAACCGTCATTGAATAAATTCAAAATCTGTGATTTTTTAAATATCAGCATGTAATTTTCATCCTTGCGAATATTTTAGTCGCTGTAATTTTTGCTTCTGTTCTTCCTCGAAAATGTTTGTTACGTAGGACAAGAATGGTTGATGCCTGGAATCTTGGCTGGTATTAGCGGTGACCTAAAGAGTGGCTAGGTTTGCTTCAAGCAGACGTTGGAGCCTGCCGGGTACGAATGGAACTAGACTTCGTGGTTACGAAAGGGACTTTAAGCTTGCCGTCCTCAAAACTATAGATGGCCAAAGGTTAGTGCGAACCGATTCGAAGAAACGTTCGAAGCAAACTATTAGTCTTTTCAGGTTCGAGTGAAAGCGAGAAAAAAGGAAGACCCGTTGAACTACTCAAGAGCTGTCAGAAGCTTGGAATCCTTCCCTCGAACGTAGTGGTTTTGGACTCGGAGCACTTTCCTGATCACATTGAAAAACGATGGCCACTGGGCCGAGTTGCGGATGAGGTTCAGAAGCTGATTCTAAGCAAACACATTGACGTTGTAAGTAATCAGAAATGTTCTAATTGTGTTGCGAGAGAAAAATTCTGGTGTTTTTTGTTCTCCTAGAACCCCGATTTCCGCTTATTCCTTGAAAGTGGTAAGGGTTTAATCTGTGCGGTTTAGACGGAACGTGTGGACCTTAGGCCGGATTTGGGAATATGACATTAAATTTTGTAAAGCTCCGTAGAACTCTTGCCTGGGGCCAAAAAGGATGGGTTTTGCTTGTCCTTGGGCCAGAGCCTACGGTGTGCGAAATGAAGTGGAGTTATATAGCCCATGTCAGAGAGGAATATCTGAAGTTTTGCAGCCAAGCTTTCGTTTCATCAAAACCATGTTTCTGCTTTCGAGTGGAAAGCTCCGTTCTAGCAAGCAAGCAGGCAGACACCAGTCTGAAATTGAAGACGGACTCAAATCTTTAAGTGCTAAGTGTGTGCGGCAGTTTCCCGGCCGACAGCTAATATATTGTCTTTCAGTGATAGAAGGAGAAATTTACCGAATCAAAAATGGTGGCATTTTCCCATCGTTGCGAAAGCGCTGCCATCTATTGTTCTACCCATTTCTGTTCATAATTTCTGCTGAGTTTCTCATTCCATTTCTTGTACTTGGGATTCAGACAGAGAAATGGTATCATATTTCTTAAATTTTAAAAGATCTCTCATTGCTAAGGAAATTAGAGCTTATCCTTTGCTTCAAGTGGTGTCATTAGAAAGTTGGCCCGCAGCAAAAAAAAGGCAACTTTTGAACTAATAGAGTTAGAATTTGTTTTTGGGATCCCAAAACGTAAGTGGAGGGATACCTAGGACATCGCAAAAGTTGTCCGTCTGTCCGTCCGTCTGTAAGCACGATAACTCTCGAAGGGAATGAGATATTTTGATGATACTTGGTGTGAGGATTCGTTGGGTCGTCGGACCAGTCAAGTTCGTAGATGGGCTTTGTAGCCCTATATTTAGGGGTGGGGGAGGGGTTTCAAATTAAGGGGCAAACAAAATATTTTGAAACAGCTAATGTGATAGTCGATTATGGGGTAAGAAGACATGCTGAACACTATGGTGGAAACCATTTTGTCATCGAACAAGTAGTTCGCCCGGAATCCGGCCAAAACCGGAAAGTTTGTTAAAAGTAAAAGTTTTATTTTAAGTTGATTAGATGTTCGATGTAGGGGTATTGGGTATTTTATAGGGGTATAATGTTCAGAGTTTTCACCTGTCACGATGTCTACGATTGAAAAGGAAAACGTTCAACTGGCTGCAAAGTCAATTTAGTCCCTGCTTCCAGTCGTCTGTTTTCTTTCAACGTTTGAGAGATATCCATGTGATTGCTCATTGTGTCATCAGTTCAGAAAAAAAACTTCTGGGAACGTACCGTTTTGATAACCTCGATAGAGTGAAAACTTGGAACATTGAACAAATAGCGAAGAAACAAAACGTAACACTTTAGTCGGCGAAGCCGAACAAAGGTTACTGCAACACTTCACGTTGCCGAGGCAACGTAGGTCTAGTTATCTTCCAAACTGTGCTAGCTATTCTTTTTCCCCCTAGTTTTTCTTTAGGATGTGCTGGAAACCTAAACTACTTCATTTTATTTTCCACTGACCAGCCCCATCACTATGAACGCTTGGCCTCGATCTTTTGCAACCAGCCTTTCTTGCGCGATAACGCTGTCAATATCAGCCCAGGCTAACTTCCTTGAAACTGTGCTGTATTTTGTATTGGCCTCGATGAGTGCTTAAAACATAGACACATCCAAAGCTATTTTTATACACTTAAAGGACCCCTCTTGCTTATTATGCCTTTTATAATTTACCTAGCTCCATTGTACAGTTTTAAGCTTCTAAAATCCCCACCTTTCTCCATTGTTTCGTTTTGTGCCTACGAACTTTTAGCGCTTTTTCGTGCCGAGTTTTGCCCGGCACACAATGCAAAGTTTGACAGAATCTTCTATGTCCGCTGACGACTCTTCCTATATAAGGATATGAGAATCTTCGGTATTTGACTTTTTTATCTGCTTCGTTTTCCAACTTTTTAACCAAGGCGCGTTCAGTTTTCAAACGTTTTGCGCCCAGCCGCCGCGTCGGAGAGCAGGAGGGCTGGATAGTGTCGACAAGCTCTAACAAGAAAATCGCTAATTTCAGATGGAAAGTGATGGTATTCTCGGAAAACATTTTTCTGATCCTTTTCATGGGGAAAGGATCATTTCTAGTAAGAGTTGTGCTTTAAAGATAATATGGATGGATCAACATCATTATTTATTTGTTATGAAAAATCACTCGGCTGTTAGCCGCGCCCGGTCCCATTGGCTTTGATAGGAAATTTGTGCAGTTTGAATACCTCAGAAACAATAAGCAGGAGGCATAACCCGCATCGATCGGGGCAAAATTTAGTTATGGAGGTTATGGGTAGGTGGATAAAAATGATTTAGGAAGCTAGAAATCTTGGCAATGAGAAGTGATTAAACTCTTATGAGGGCATAGGAAGAATCAGTAATACAGGTACTACGGGTCATTGAACTTAGTGACCATAAATGTAAAGCGGGCCTTGGCCCAAGTCAACTACTGCCGTATCGCATGCGTAGCAACTTAGACCTTATGAAGAGGGAACTATTCCTCTCAGCACAGTTTATCTTCATCATATTTTCATTAAAATCAAATGCCTGCAGCTGTTATTAGTGTACTCGAGGCTCCAGCAATCCTTTAGCAGCTAGTTATTTACCTGACTGTTCCGTTTCGTCCTTATTTTTCTGTAAGGAGGGTTAGAAAAATTCATATCAACTTGGTAGTTGGTCTGTTTCTTAGGTCTACACCTTCGATCAGCTTGGCATAAGTGGTCACCCTAACCATATTTCAGTTTACGAAGGTGTTCAGTCACTAGCCACGAAAGATAAGTCAGGTGAGTGACAATCAGTTGTATTTATATAGTCGAGTTTGTTCTTTGCACATTTCTAGCATTAGGGACTTACGGTGGCTGTAAGTAAGATGCGCGTTACAGGCCCCGATCATTGCTGTTCCGAAGATAACTATTTAGAAAGAAGCCAGACGGGTCCTTAAACTCGAACAAATCACCACTGCTCAAGAATACCTTAGTTTCTCTTTGTTCTTCTGTTAGAGGATTTCACTATTTCCTTTCGTAAGCTACGTACATTGACGTCTTCGGCCATGAGACTTCATCTTTGGGAAATCAGTGAATCTCTATTTTTTAATATATAACTACACCATTTTGTACAAGTTCTGTTTTTCTTTCGTCAGTTTGTCAAAGGTTGCCTTCCGACATCGAGCTTGATATTATAGTATAGTGCATGTCCGCTACAGATGTGTTGATTCTCTCGTTACCTAGCCCCTACGGTCGCAGGCTTGACACATGGATCATGTATTTGTATGGTCATAACTACACTGACAGGAGTTTCATAACATTTAGACAAGAATATTCAATTTCAACATTCAATTTGCCCGATGTGCGGGAAAATGATTGAATGTATTTTCCGTTTAATGGATGAATGTCAGGAGTTGAAGGAAATATTTGGAGAAATGTTGTGGGGGGAGGAAAGGCTTAAACAAATTTTGAAAAGTAGAAGTTTTAGCGATATTATAAATTTGAGAAGATTCCTTAAGGTGTCCATGATCCACAGGAAAAGTTTTCTGTATTTAGTTGTTTGAGGTTATGGTTCGTTTTGGTGTTGTTTTGTTGTTTCCGTGGCCCTTTGTGCTTTTACGGAAATAAATTTTATCTTATCTTACAACACACAGTCTGTGATAGAAAAATTGTGATGCGAGCCTTCAAATATTCGGTCTAAACTAAGTTGTATTGGAATTCCTAACAAGCGTGACGTCACACCCATTTGATCTATATATTCCTATCGGTGAGTATATATTTGAATATATATCTAGAGCCGAGCAGCCAGCTAGCATCCCGTGTTGGGTCCTCAGTCACATGACGTCACGACCGTATGGAATTCCGATACAGCTGTCAACGCCAAGTATTACGTTACGTAGCTGCTAAAATCGCTACAGTTTCAGACATTGCAATGTTGGGTGTTTGTTTTCTATTGTCTTGGGATGCGGTTCGCTTGAGAAAGAAAGAACACAAACACTCCACGTTATCGTTTGTACAGAAGCATTTATGATTTAATTCACTGTATGCATCTGGTCGTTTAGCAATCTAAAGTTGACCATATTCAATTTTCACTCGTAACCTATACATTTATTTCGGTCACTGCCTCAGACTTGATGCTTGCCAATATGAATACACCTTTCGGTAATAGACAGAGATGCGCTAGTCGAAAATGTGTCCGGCGGAGTACAATAATTATCTCTTCTTTACATAAACAGGGCTTTAGAAACTAGGAATTCGCTCGATAAATCTCATTTTTCGCATTCATTTTGATCCTCAGCCGTAAACACTCGTTCAGTTCTATGCAGTCTGTGGTCATTTAGGGCGAGACTTGTCTCAATCTCTAACACCTGAGGTATGACGTGTGACGTCACTAGGACGGAACTTGTTTCCGCGTACGTTTTCCAAGTACATTTTGTCGGCAGGGTTGCCACTGGCCACATGTCACACGATAGTGTGAATTGTCACTCTATTTTGTTTTTGTCACTCTTGTCCTACGTAAGACATAAAAATCACTCTGTTTCAGAAAATGACCAAATGTGTCATTTTTGCAGCAGAGATTCCAACCAGAAGTGACTGTTTCATGTTTTTTTCATTAAAGTAAAATTATATCTGTCATTTCTACAGTGGCGATTCGGAACAAAAGTGAAAATTTCATGAAAATAAATTTCACTCCCAATTCACTCTCTGTTTTGGGCCAAAAGTCACTCTCTTAATGTGTGTGACGTGGTAACCCTGTTTGTCGGTAGTTACTACAGTGTACGGTCATTATTTATTTATTTATCACCCGTCATTTCAAACAGAAAAGGGACGCGGAGTACAAAAACGAAAAGAAGTACAAAAGTAAAAGGTAACATAAATATTCTTTGAGCCCAAGCTGACTTTGAAACATTTATTCAAACAATGTTTACAACGGATATGTCAGCTACGATTCTTCATCAGCGATATTTCGGCCCTTCTTGGCAAGGGTCCTCGTCAGGCTGTCGATCCTCTGGTTCAACTTCGGGGAAGCAAACAAACCTGTAATAAATGACTGAAGTTTCTACCGACTATAAATATCTTATTAAAGTAAATTATCTTCAAATACCACTATAATGAAAAAACTAGTCTTGAGATTTAATTTTTGACACGGACGCTGTTTTTGCTGCATTTTCGTCAACTTTGGTTTTTTATTAATAAGGGGCTGAAGACTTAAATATTATTTTATTAATAACCTCGTTCTACGTTTCTATTATGGAGTACTTGCCTGTATCTATTACTTTGAATAATTACTGCACGGAAAAACTAGTGCTGAGATTTAATTTTTGACACGGCTGCTGTTTTTGCTGCACGATTGGGACGACGGCAAGAAACATTTTTTTTCTGCATTTTGATCGACCTCAGTTTTGTTGTTAAAAAGGGCCTGAGGCTTAAATTTTCTTCCCCTTAATAACCCCGTTCCACGTTTCCGGTAGGGAGTACTCGCCTGTATCTCGGTTAATGCCTGCTCGGATTTTCTTTATCTCAACGGCTTCTCGAACGGTTTGATTGCATCTCAACGGCTTCTCGAATGGTTTGATTGCACCGGACTCCATCAAACCATCCGAGAAGCCGTTGAGATAAAGAAAAACCGAGCAGGCATTAACCAAGATACAGGCGAGTACTCCCTACCGGAAACATGGAACGGGGTTATTAAGGGAAGAAAATTTAAGCCTCAGTCCCTTATTGACAACAAAACCGAAGTCATTTTTTTATTTCCTGTCCAAGGCCGGGGAGCCGAAGTAAGTATTTGGAGAATCTGAAGAAAGTGGAACGGAGTTTATTTCTTTCACTAGCTGAGAATATTTGCCAGAACGGACCTAGGTAACTATTTAGTTTTACAACTACTGTAGTTATTGTTCTAGGCTGCAAGTTTCTCAAGCTCAAGTCTGTCCCTTTGGTCAATAAGTACATACTTCATATTGATTCGATCTCCAGTGATCAACGGGAAGAGATCTTCGTGGTGGACCAGTCGACGATTACCATTATAAAGGTAATTTCTTACTGGTAGTAGAAAATTTATTATTCCTCACATAGCCACACGAATAATAAATACAAACTTTACTTGCCTTATGTTTTTCAAAAAAAATACAGGTTTGATTACCTATTCCGTTTATTCAAACAATGTTTACAACGGATACGTCAGCTACGATTCTTCATCAGCGATATTTCGGCCCTTCTTGGTCAGGCTGTCAATCCTCTGGGTCAAGGTCGGGTAAGGAAACAAACCTGTAATAAATCTAAAATGATAAATATTTATCACAGGTTTGTTTCCTTCGCCGACGTTGACCCAGAGGATTGACAGCCTGACCAGGACCCTTGCCAAGAAGGGCCGAAATATCGCTGATGAAGAATCGTAGCTGACGTATCCGTTGTAAACATTGTTTGAATAAATGTTTCAAAGCCAGCTTGGGCTCAAAGACTATTCCGTTGTTTTGAAATTCACCTATCTTTGTTATTTTTGTCTGTCATGAGTCTCTGTTGAGTATTTACCAAAAATATGTTGTATAGGTAAGTCGTTTTTTTCACGAGCTGTTTGTTTGATAATGTGAATATCAGGCCCGTATCCAGGAATTTATTTCGGGGAGGGGGGGGGTGCCTTTCGGGGGGGGGGAGGTTGCTTGCTGGTCGGACAAAAAAGTACAAAAAACAAGTAGAGCAGAGGGAAAAGCCTATACAAATCATTAATTTTGTATGTTTTTTGTTTGTTTTTTTGTTGGGGGGGGGGGGGTCAACCCCATACCCCCCCCCCCTGGATACGGTCTTGATGAATATCTATCTATCTATCTATGGACAAGTCAAAGTAAATAAAAATAAGCTCACGCGTCTTCGCATAAAGTTAGAAAGGAAAAACAAAGCTCTCTGTGGACCTCTGGTGGACGTATTTGATTCGGTTGTCGCGGGCACATGACTAGATCGGTAGATCCTGTCTACTAACTCTTGGAGCCGTTGACATTTCAGAATGAACCTCTTTGTTAAGGCTATTCCAGAGATTATCAGCTCTAGTTCTACGTCCGTTCTATACTATCTCTTGTGGAAATAGGATTGCACAAATATTTGGGGAAATGTTGTGGGGGGAAGAAAGGCTTAAACAAATTTTGAAAAGTAGAATAGCGATATTATAAATTTGAGAAGATTCCTTAAGGTGTCCATGATCCACAGGGAAAGTTTTCTGTATTTAGTTGTTTGAGGTTATGGTTCGTTTTGGTGTTGTTTTGTTGTTTCCGTGGCCCTTTGTGCTTTTACGGAAATAAATTTTATCTTATCTTACAACACACAGTCTGTTATAGAAAAATTGTGATGCGAGCCTTCAAGTATTTGGTCTAAAGTAAGTTGTATTGAAATTCCAAACAAGCGTAAGGTCACACCCATTTGATCTATATATTCCTATCGGTGAGTATATATTTGAATATATATATAGAGCCGAGCAGCCAGCTAGCATCCCGTGTTGGGTCCTCAGTCACATGACGTCACGACCGTATGGAATTCCGATACAGCTTGTCATTTAAAGTTCTTTCCTCCCACGCAGCGAAACCAGGATAAAAGACATATTGAACACGTGACGATCCTGCTTGAGTCCTTTTGTCAAGGTAAGAGGTGGAGAAATAACTTATATTCAGAGATTTGTCCGGATAAACGTTTATGAGTTAGAAAGTAGCGAAAGGGAAAGCGGATATGATGTTGCTGAGAGATATGCTGTAAAATTTAGTCACAGTCGCTTTACCTAAATTATTTCACTGAGGAACAGGAATCGACGTAATGAGTTTTTGCCATGCCATTTTACGCGTCGGAGTAGATTCCCAGGATACCCTACTTGGTAAGTGTATGTCTTCCTCTGAGATAAAAGAAAGATAGCTTTTCTTTTATCCAGCCGGCTGTACTTTGCTGTGGGTTTTCGTCACGTGTTCAATATGTCTTTTATCCTGGTTTTGCTGCGTGGGAGGAAAGAACTTTAAATGATAATACTTTGTTTTGTACCGATCGAAAAGTACAAGACGTAGGAGCAGTAAAAGAAGAAAGAAAATGAGGGAAAGCATCATAATAAGAGGAAAGAAATAAAAACGCAAACGTAGACGGAGTGGAGGGTTTCCTGACCATGGGGGGGGGGGCAGGTTGCTAAGTCTTCAGTGTGCTCCTTGTTAATCCTTTTCACCACTCACCATAGTTTTTGTATGGGTGTGGTGCGGGTGGTTGCATTGATGAAGGCTGAAAGTATCTCTTCCGGATGTGATTGTTTCTACCTGTTTTTGTGTGGAACTATCATCTACACTCGTGTTATAGCTTAAACTTTTTTTTTTAAACCTAGTTGGGGTGGAAGATAACTCTTCTGGTAGACTAACGCCTGCCAGTTTTAATAGACCTCAGTTCGAGTGGATCTTTGTGCCAAGTTCCATTTTTGTTCGTGGGTTTTCTACGATGGGTTACGCGCTCAGTGGTGTTGTCCACATCCGGCTCCCAGTCGGTGTCCAAACTTAAGTACACCATTTGCCAGAGAGCGCGTAACCACTCGGTTATCTCTCGTTCTGGAAGTGTATACCAAGGGCCCATGAAGCGTTAGAATTACGGATTAGAAATTGATTTAAAGTCGGTGAGTGAATTACTTTGTTCTATCCGACTGCTGACGGAAATGTTCTTAATAAAGAGGCAGCCCCGGTAAATGATAGATATTAGAAGATCCTTAAAGAACAAGTCGTACTTATTACAGTTATTCATTCTACTTCCGTCGTATTTCCATCCATTCTCGTTCCCGAGAT
This sequence comes from Branchinecta lynchi, assembly GCA_023053575.1. NCBI lineage: Eukaryota > Metazoa > Arthropoda > Branchiopoda > Anostraca > Branchinectidae > Branchinecta > Branchinecta lynchi. Next base: position 11,976,314 of record JAKZAP010000001.1, read on the forward strand.
TTAGCCTTAAACTGAGTATCACGCTTGCTACAACTCCATTCTTGACATGTCAGGCTCCCCATCAGTCTTTTAGATAATCTCATTGGTCCGTAGACCGATTTTGAAATTTTTTGCCAAGATTGTCATCCAAGGCAGGGGACATGGAAAGAGGCTAAGAGCGTGTTCCACCCTTGTAACAATAGTTACTATTAGTTACTATTTCCGTTCCATCCTCACGAAAAGTTACTACGCTGACCGTTCCAACCTTGTCGGAATAGTAACTAATAGTTACTATTTGCTTACCATGCTCGGGAGCGTGGTAAGCGTAGTAACTACGCATCTCTGGAACGTGATTGGTCGGATTCGCCCCTGGCGTGAGATCCTGCTGGAAAATAGAAAGATCGTTCCAGCCTTGACGGCAAAAAGCCAGAATTCGTGACGTCATGCGTAGTAACTACGGTAAGTAGGATGGAACACGCTCTAAGAACAGCCGAAGCCTTGCGTAATTTTATGTAAGCGTAGCTAAGCTTTAAAGTGGTCAGCTATCTCAGAACATCTTGGCAGAATCACTACATAGTGCGAGGTGTCCTTTAAGCTTGGTGGACGCGAATCTTTTCCGCGACTCAACGCCTTGGAGTTGAAATAGCGCGGCCCGAATTTTTTCCACCTAGGCAAATGCCGCCAAATGCGATTCCGCGTTCTGTGGACCCTATACGAGCTCGCCAAGTCGTCGTGCAGTTCCATTGCGACGAAGAAAAGACACATTCCACCATTAGTTCGTGTTCTAACTGTTATAAGTTAACAACTGGGTATACTTATTTTCTAGGATGCAATGAGGCAGCACGAAAGCCAGTATGTCTGGTTTCGCAAGATATACGTAACTCTATCAGTGTATATGCATACTAATGTGTTTTCGCCCATGATTTGAACTTCGTGCTGTTTTGAGAGACGCTTGGTTTGTTGACGCTTTCTTCTCCTGTGCTGTGCCAAGAAATGGAGCAATTGAGAAATGTTGACGATATTTTTAAAAAGTATATTCCTGAAGAAGAATTGAAGGAAGTGAATCGGATACTCTACGGCCGGGATTATGAGTAAGTAGAATTTCGGTGTTTCTGTCGATGTTGTTCGTACGCCGGTACGCGTTTTAGTGTGAAATCCGTTAAACTGTAAAAAAATGTTTGCGATAACCTTCCTTTTTCTACCTCCCCCCCCCCACAGTAAACAAAAAATTCAGCAATGGGGAAGACCGCTACCATTCGTTTACGGTGTGGATCAAACGTTCGGAAAATTTGGGCGTATGCGACATTGCTTAGTGCGTATTTTGTCAAGAGATATGCCGATATATCCCCCCCGCCCCCGAAAAAAAGGGGTTTCCAATGATGGCTACAGTGTCAGCAGTTTCATAAGATATAACACAAGGATGCACAGTTTCAAAGGATAACACTTAGGATTGTAGCTGCTATGTTTTTCAAACGTCTGCTGACTACTTTGTTTGTCGTCATGATTTTGGAAAGTCAGCAAATGCTTTTTCGACTCTTCTTGTTTCAATGCTTAACGTTTGAAAACATAAAAGCTAACATTCTATGTTGAAACTGTGCATCCTAATGGTATCTGTTCTGAAAATTTTGCCACTTAGAACACTGGCTACCATTGACGGATCCTAAGCTCGTTCGCTGCAGCTTCGTGTCATTTATGTGAACCGCGCTGGACTTCTAATTTATTTGCGACCTTCCTATAGTCTCCCCCTCCCCCTTTTAACTAGGGTGTTTGGCACACTATTTATTCATCACTCCCCGAGTCTGGTTGGCAAATTATATTCCTTTCTGGAGGAAATACTTGAAGTTTCTGGGACAGAACAAATTGATTTGGCTAGTTTGTAGTTTCCGTCCAAGTTTACCCTATGAGCCATTTTCTCTCGAAGTACGTTGTGATCTATCGCGGAAATAGGTTTCGTTCCTGCTGTCTTCACACGACAGATATCACGTGTTAATGAGTAGTGACGGGGACATAGTCACGCCCTAATTTACCAAGGCTGGCCGAGAACCGAAGGAGCGTTTACTTCTGGAGTTCAGGCGGATTTTAGTTTTAAAAAATGAAGAAAAAGAGTTTTAAACCCTTGATAGAGTAGAAGAAGGATTGTTCAAGGGATATTGTGTACATCTGTCTTTATTGAACAAGACCAAAGGCGTCGACGGGATCCCAAAAATCTAATATTTGATTAGACAATTTGGTCTTGTCTTCGCCAGGCTAATCATCAGAGAAAGCCAGATATACCTCTATAAGCCATATCTATTTTGACGATACTGACCGAGACTTCCTGCTTTACTTCTGCTAAGTTTCCGGTTTGGTCCGAATTCCGAGCGAACTACTAGTCCAGAAAAAAAGAAAATTCAGAACCGGATCCAGCGTATCTCCTTATCCATATAAAGAACATCTAATCAACTTTAAATAAAACTTTGACTTAAAAAAAATTCCGGTTACAACCGGACTCCGGAATAACTATAGCTATGTCCGGGTTAAAAATTATTGTCCTGTACAAACTCAGCCTCTCTTCTTACCCCTTAATCTGTCATCTAATCAAACTTTTGCTTTTAACAAATTTTCCGGTTTTGGCCGGATTCCGGTCCAACTAGTTGTTCGGCGAGAAAATGGTTTTCACCATCGTGTTCAGCATGTCTTTTCACATCTTAATCGAACATTTAATCAACTTCAAATGAAACTGTTACTTTCAACCAACTTTCCAGTTTTCACCGGATTCCGCACGAACTACTTGTTCGCCGAGAAATTGATTTTCACCACCGTGTTCAGCATAGTTTCTTACCCCTAAATCAAACATTCAATCAACTTCAAATAAAACTTTTACTTTTAACCAACTTTCCGGTTTTCGCCGGATTCCAGACGAACTACTTGTCCGGCGAGAAAATAGTTTTCACTATCGAGCTCAGTATGCCTTCTTACCTCACAATCGACTGTCACATTAGCTGTTTTTAAAAAAATGTTACTTGTCCCTTAATTTGAACCCCCACCCCTAAATGTAGGGCTACAGAGCCCATCTACGAACTTGACCTTACCCTTTACCCAGCGAATCCTCACACCAAGTTTCATCAAAATATCCCATTCCCTTCGAGAGTTATCGTGCACACGGACAGACGGACATTTTTGAGATGTCATAGGTATCCCAAAAACCTAAAGGCCATATACAGGGTAAACAAACAACTAATAGGAAACTAAACAAAATAACAAATTAAGAAACAGCACTTCTCAACTCGTGCTTTTTGCACAAAATATCCAAAAGAAGCAATCACTCTTGGTGATGTAGATCATAAGATACCAAGAAGCTGTCCACCCCTTAAGTGCGAAAGCTTCTGGCACCTGAAAAGAAAATGATCCAGACCATCCCCATCAATATGGCAAAGAAGACAAAAACATACTCCATCCGGACACCTAGAATTCCATGAATTACCAAGTATTATGGATATTCCTTGTGCGTAAAAGCTGATCTGCAGTTTTTGGTATCCCAAAACGAAGGTGGAGGGATACCAGACCATGACTTCGTAAAAGTTGTCCGTCTGTGAGCACGATAACTCTCGAACGGAACGAGATAGTTTGATGAAACTTGGTGAAAGGGTTCTTTCGGCCAAGGGTAAGGTCGAGTTCGTAGATACATTTAGGGGTGGGGGAGGGGGTTCAAATCAAAATATTTATAAACATCTAATGTGATAGTCGATTATGGGGTAAAAGGACATGCCATAAAAACCATTTCCGTGCCGGACAAGTAATTCGTCCGGAATCCTGCAAAAACCGGAAAGTTTGTTAAAAGCAAAAGTATTAATAAAGTTGATTAGATTTCAATTTCGGGGTAAGAAGACATGCAGAATATTTATATGAAAATCATTTTCTTGTCGGAGAAGTAGTTCGCCCGGAATCCGTCCGGAACCGAAAAATTTGTTGAAAGTAAAAGTTTTATCTGAAGTTGATTAGATTGATTTAGGGGTAATAATACATGCTGAGCACTTATGCGAAAATCATTTTCTACCCGGACAACTAGTTCGCCCGGAATCCGGACAAAATCGGAAAATCTGTTAAAATCAGAAGCATTTTAAGTTGATTAGATCACAGATGAAGGGGTAAGAAGAGACACTAAATCCGTATATGGCAATCGTTTTTTACCCGGACAGTTCGTCCGGAATCCGACTGAAACCGCAAAATTTGTTATAAGTTACAGTTTTATTTGAAGTTGATTAGATGTTCTTTATGTGGATATTCTAAGTAAATTACAGGATATTCTAAATCGAGACTTGGCTTGAATATTAGAGACTTGACAAGATTGGCTCAGAAATTGTCACATTCCAGATCCGACCATCCCTTAAAGTATTCTCTTCACCGCAAAGTACAACAAATACTTCTAAGCAAAATCTATATTTTCATGATCCCCATAAGCCCATGATCATTTTTGCCTTAAGGGTTTTGCTTAGAATAGACTTTTTAGCACCCTTAAAGTTCGCATCTTAACCGAGTAAACAAAAATAACTTTAGACCAGACCATATATATTCATGGTCCTAAACGGCCGAGGTTCATTTTAGCCTCGAGGGTTTTGATTACAGATGAATTTCTAGCTCCCTTAGTGCGCATCATGACAGCCAAGTGCAAAAAAAAATATTTTTTACCAAAATATACATTCTCGTGATTTCAAACGGTCCATCGTGATTCTTATCCTGGTTTTGCTTACAAATGATCACAACAAACTCACGAATTGGCAAATTTATACTTTCATTCCAAGCCTTGCAAGTGCCAAATAAGCTTCCAGCTCTTGTTGGGTTTTGTAAAAAAAAACAAAAAAAAACTGTATCGTGGAACCTTGGGCCTCAAACCATTGCGTTTTGAATGTTGTGACAAAGCGTTCTACAAAGGAATAACTCGGCTGGGAAGAAACGTCGCTGCGCCGACTTAAGCAAAACTTCATTTGTAGTTTCGAGAGGAGCATTAACAGTTGAAGTGATTTCAAGAAGTTAGAATTTAATAAGATGGAAGTTTTCTAGCTAATTATCAAGTTTTGGGTAGGAACAGTGATTAATCGAGCGAAGACAAAGTAATTGGAAACGAAAAAAAAAATGTAAATAATTCTTAGACTCTAATAGGTATTTCCGGAGGGTTGAAGTATTGGAAATACCGACAGGAATTTTTCGGAAAACTGCCCAAGTTGCAATTGTTTCCTTCGGGGAAAACCGTCCCAAACTGCTTCTTGCCGTTTGCGTTGTTAATTCCTAGCACAGAATAGCAAAATATGCGCTTAGTGAACGAGTTTCGCCGCTGGTATTGCGGCTTCTGGGGCCATAAGTCGATATTGATCGAACACAAGCTATAAACCATGTCGATATAACCTAAACGCTTAACATCCTGCTTGAAATAAGCGTAGGAAACGCGACAGGACTTCGCTCCAGGGGCGTCACGACTGGGCCCGAGAATAATTTTTCGTCAAAGCAGTTGATTTTTTTTCAGGAAAACAGTCAGTTTTTCTGAAAATTGGTCGATTTTTTCGTCAGTTTTTTTTCTGAAAATCAGTCGATTTTTTCAAAAATGTCATTTTTGTTGTTGTAAACAGTTGCTTTTTCTGCAGAAAAAGTCGGTAAAAATTACCAGCCAATCGGTAAATGCCTCGTGCCCCCCCCCCCCCCCAAACATTTTGGCTAGTAACGCCACGGCTTCGCTCCGCTTGGTTACTCTGTTTATTTGTTTGTATATAAACCGTTTATAAGCAAAATACATTCACAGAAATCATTATTGATACCCGACACTATTCCATTATTTCCCTTCTCAACAGCAAGCGCCATCACCAGTCACGGTTGTTTTCGTGATTTTGCTGACAGGCCATTTACAATCTTTCCATGGAAAGTTTTTTCAAAGTTGAGCCCCGCCCCTCGCATTTTTATGGCACTTGCCCTTCGGCCGAGTGCCATATAGGGATCGCAATTTCTGTCAGTCCGTCGGTCGGTCGGTCTGTCCAGGTTTTTCTAGTTCGGGTACTTACACATAAGCTAGGACGATGAAACTTGGCAGGCTTATCAGGGACCCTAAATGATTAAGTTGGAAATAGTCACTTCCCCAATCCGAGCATCTGGGGGGAGGAAGTGGAGGTAGGGGGAATCCGGAAAAATTAGGTATTTTCCACTTACGTTTAGGTGATCATTTCTTAATGAAACTTTATATATAGAAAGAACTCTCAGAGGTCCCATTTTAAATCCGTACCGGGTCCGGTGACATTGGGGGGAGTTGGAGGGGGTACCGGAAATCTTGGGAAACGCTTAGAGTGGAGGTATGAAGCCACAAGACCTAGGTACGTGACTGATATAACCGGACCGAATCCGCTCTCTGTGGGGGAGTTGGGGGGGGGGGGGGTCCAAATTTCTAGTGATCCTGCGAGTTCGGTACTTCTTGATGTGCTAGGACGATGAAACTTGGCAGGCATATCAGGGACCGGAACAGATTGACATGAGAATAGTCGTCTCACCGATCCGAGCATCTGGGGGGGAGTGGAGGGAGGGGGAATCCGGACAAATTCGGTATTTTTTACTTACGACAGGGTGATCAGATCTTAATGAAGCTTGATATATAGAAAGGCCTCGTGTGTCAGACATCCCATTTTAAATCGGGACCAGATCAGGTGACATGGGGAGGAGTTGGAAGGGGGAACCGGAAATCTTGGGAAACGCTTGGAGTGGAGGTATGAAACTTGGTGGAAAGAACAAGCACAAGACCTAACCTAGGTACGTGACTGGCATAACCGGACCGAATCCGCTCTCTGTGGGGGAGTTGGGGGGGGGGGGGGCCAAATTTCTAGTGATCCTGCGAGTTCGGTACTTCCTGAGGTGCTAGGACGATGAAACTTGGCAGGCTTGTCAGGGACCCGAACAGATTGACTTGACAATAGTCGTTTCCCTGACCTGACCATCTGGGGGGGGGGGGTGGAGGGAGGTGAAATTCGGAAAAATGAGGTATTTTTAACTTACGAACGGGTGATTGGACCTGAATGAAACTTGAAATATAGGGAGAGAACCGGAAATCTTTTAAAACGCTTAGAGTGGAGGGTTCGGGATGAAGCTCGGTGCGAAGAACAACCGTAAGTCCTCGATACACGAATGACATTAACGGACCGGATCCGGTCACTGGAGGAGCTAGGGGGGGGGGGGCGAATTTCTAGTGATCCCGCCAGTTCGGTACTTCCTGATGTGCTAGGACGACGAAACATGGCAGGCTTGTCAGGGGACCCGAACAGATTGACTTGACAATAGTCGTTTCCCTGATCTGACCATCTGGGGGGGGGGGGTGGAGGGAGGTGAAATTCGAAAAAATGAGGTATTTTTAACTTACGAACGGGTGATTGGACCTGAATGAAACTTGAAATATAGGGAGAGAACCGGAAATCTCGGGAAACGCTTAGAGCGGAGGGATCGGGATGAAGCTCGGTGCGAAGAACAACCACAAGTCCTCGATACACGAATGACATTAACGGACCGGATCCGGTCACTGGAGGAGCTAGGGGGTGGGGGGCGAATTTCTAGTGATCCCGCCAGTTCGGTACTTCCTGATGTGCTAGGACGACGAAACATGGCAGGCTTGTCAGAGATCCGAACAGATTGACTTGATAATGTAGTTTCCCCGATCCGACCATCGTGGGGGGAGTGGAGGGATGGAGAATCCGGATCTAGTGGCAAGCTCGGCTGGGAGATCGGATTTAAATGAAACTTGATATTTAGAAACATCTCGTGCTCCGGACCGGATCCGGTGACATTGGGGGGAGTTGAAGGGGGGGGGGGAACGTATCCGTTGTAAACATTGTTTGAGTAAGGGAACAGAAATCTTTGGAAACACTTAGAGTGGAGGGATCGGGATGAAACATGATGGGAAGAAAAGTATTAGCCCTAGATACGTAATTGACAGAACCAGATCTTATCGGGGCTCTGTGGGGGGAGTTGTGGGGGTTTCCCCGGGATTCCGGTGATCGCGAGTTAGGATACTTCCAGATGTGCTAAGAACGACAAAACTTGGCAGGCATATGAGAGACCCGACCAAATAGACTTAGGACCCTACACAATGCCCTTGGAAGACTTCCGTTCCTGGATCTGCCCATTTTTGGGGGGAGTTGAGGGAGTGGGAATCCGGAAATTGATGACTTCTGTAGGTTGCGAACAAATGGTCCGGTTCAAGTGAAACTTTAAGGGGTGATAAGAACCGATGAACTAGATATGCAAAGCATGTGTCCGAACCCCATGCGGCCATGGTTGGGGCAGTTGGGGGGGGGGGTCCGAAAACTTTGTGACATGTCACAAAAACCAAGCGGATGGTTCGAATGGGATGCAAGTTGGACAGTACCAAGTTTATGCGGCCTAGATTTGTCATTTGGCGTCCGAACCGGATCCGACCAAAGTACGAGGAGGATGAAGCGGGGACCGGAAGTTTGAAGATATGCTCTGATTTTAGTTAAACTTGATGGACGGGAAGAGGAGATGTTAGAGATTCGAATTTTACGTGTCCGAGTCGTATTTGGCCGCAGTGGGGGGGGGGGAGTTGGAGGGGGAGTCCCGGAAATGTTGTGGCTCGCATAGGGGTTAAACGAGTGGAGTGATTTAAATGAAACTTTGAAAGTAGAGATCGTATGCCTTAAATGTCATATTTTAGAGTCCGGACCTGATCCGAGCACGGTGAGGAAGGGGTACCGGAATTTTCGGGAAAATGCTCAGATTTACTTTCTCGTTTCTCACATACTCGTAACAAGTGCCATATGAGCTCGTAGCTCTGGTTTGTTTTATATAGGTTCAGTTAGAGGTACGACCTGTCAAACTATCAGAGACAACGTCTGTTGTTTCTCACGATCAGACCTACCGGTTATTTTAAACTCGAGATAGAAGCTGTATGCCAGTGTGAGAAATTGAACGACGCGCTCTTCAGAGAATCTTTAAGGAAACTGAGCGAGGATAATTTCGTAAACCACGTTGGCCTGACATATCACATAAAATCAACGAAGAAACCAACGAAAATGGGGTTTCTAAAGGCCAACGAATATACGACATAAAAGGCGAATATTTCGGAGGACAGCCGCCCCCCATCTCCGACGCAGACAGACAATTTTTAGAAAAAATGCCAAAACTAGGACGAAGATCAATCTGATCGACAACCAATAAAACCAAACCAAAGCAGAGAACCAACAAGAAACCGAAAATTGAAACAAAATTGGAAGAATTGAAAGCCTAAAATAAAGACAGCGAGTCACTCGCCAATACGTGGGAATAACAATTACGAATGTTCTCGCTCAGGACTGGTGAGTAGTCACTCGCCAGTACTGAGGATCCGAGTTCGTTGACTGAAATTTAACCAAGTCCAAGGAGGCCGCTGAGCGAGAACATTCGTAATTGTTATTCACAGGTATTGGTGAGTGGCTCGCTGTCTTTATTTTAGGCTTTCAATTCTTCCAATTTTGTTTGAATTTTTGGTTTCGTGTTGGTTTTCTGTTTTGGTTTGGTTTTATTGGTTGTCGATCTGGTTGATCTTCATCCTTGTTTTGGCATTTTTCCTCAAAATTTTCTGTCTGCGCTGAAGAAGGGAGGCGGTTGTCCTCCCGAAATATTCGCCTTTTATCTTAGTAAATTCGTTGGCCTGTACAAACCCCATGTTCGTTGGTTACTTCGTTGATTTTGTGTGAACTGAGCGATCAATGGAGTTTCGGCCCATGGCCCAAAACCGCGCCATACCGCTGTGATTAACAAAATTGCATAGATTTTTTCATCGATTTCCCTTTGAAGAAACGTGTGTACTGAATAGCTTTCTGATTGACGATAAACTCATTAACTCCCGAACTTGCTAGAGCACAGCCACGAAAGTGTTGAATCCGATCTTGCCTTCTTGTAAATAAGTTATGCTCTTCCGTTTTCTCAAATTAGTGTGTCTTGTTGCAGAGCTCTGGAGTTTGGAGAAGAGGTTTCCGGTATCGCTGAAAAGAAGGACTTTGAACTAAAAGGATTCAAGGTAGCGGCTGCACCCGAAGACCTCCGCAAGCCGCGGTAAATGAATTGCAATCATTCCTGTAACTGGTTAAAGCCCGATCCCAAGTGGGCCGATTTACGCCTCGACCTGCCGCTACGCTTCAGAAGAAAACTGGAACCTTTTATTCCGTATCAGGCTAAGTGAATAGAACCTCGGAGGTTGTGACCTAGGCCAAATGTACCGTGGCAACAGCTAGCTTTTAATGTCCATTAACCACAATATCTAGTTCATTTGGTTGCGTTCCGTGGAACTTACGGTCGGCTTACCAGAGCGAGCGTACAGATAGCGGGAGGGGAGGGGGGGTAGAATGTTGCTCCATTAAAGGATTTAGTGGAAGCCTATAAAATCTTTGGGGAATCTTGTTGGGCAGATAGAAATTGCTAATGCCGTACTGAAAACCAAAGGAAATGGTCTGAACAAACCTGACTGACAAAGAATGGTACCCCTACAGCGGCATTCCAAGCAGTAAAGTTAGATGATGTGGGTAGAATGTTGCTCCATCAGAGGATAGGTGAAGTGGAGGCATGTGCTCCTGTTACTGTTTTCTTTCGTTGGCGGTAGTAATTAAGGCAGTGTATTGAGAAGTACAGATCGGGATAGTGCAGGCATTCTCTCAACGTTTAGCGTCTGTGTTGCTTGTTAACATTTGTTTTATTTGTATTTTAGACTGACGAGGATTGGTCTGATTCAAAACAAGATCGTCATTCCGACAACCTCAACGGTTCAAGACCAAATTCAGTCTCTTCACACTCGGATTGAGGAAATAGCAGATGTCGCTGGTCGGTGCGGTGTCAACATCCTGTGCATGCAAGAAGCATGGAGTACGTAACAAAAAGCCTTAATTTTGTTCTGGGACATTATGATTAGTCTACGATTGGTTTTTGTTATGGACAATTTAGATTAGTTCATTTAATTTAGTTTAACTGTCCCTAAAACGGACAGAGCACAAACAAAAAAATTAGAAAATGAAGACGGAAACTTAATGACTGAAATCTCGTTTGTCGGCATACATATGAGACATCTTGGTATATTTTTTGTAATGTTTTCAGTTCTGTAGTTGTTCGCCTGTGCAGTCTATCCCGATAGTGTCACCTTAGGTCAACAGCCAAATCGGGGGGGGGGGGGGGGGGGGGGGGTCTTCGGAAATCGCCCCGTTCCACTCTAAATAAAGCAGGTTCTCCACTGGTTTTCGCGCCTCATCTATTTAAAGACATGTGTGTTGCGGTTGCAGTGCTAAAATGATGCTCTGCAGAAAGACTACTGGAAGTAGTCTTTTCATGAGGCTTATTATTTCTTTTCATATCAGTGTTGACATTTTTTTGTTGGCATGTCCTTCGGCTTTGTGTAAATGTATTATATATTTTTTAGATAGAATCTCCAAGACGTATTAGAGGTGTTCCCAACGGAGTTAGACTGGTCTAGTTTGCAGCTAGTTCTTTGCATAGTTCTCGATTGACAGAATCGATGTAAAAAAAAAAGAGTCAGCTTTCAGTTTTCATACAGTCTGGATAGTTTCGTAACGTAGTCTCTTATTTCAGCTATGCCATTTGCATTTTGCACTCGGGAAAAAACACCTTGGTGTGAGTTTGCTGAATCTGCAGAAGATGGACCAACCACGAAGTTTTTGCAAAAAGTAAGTGTTCTCCAGTTTTTCCCTGACGCCCTTAACCTTAGGTGTTTGGTGTTTTCTAGGGCCTTACTTGACCTGTAAAATCTTTCGTTCGAAGTAAGTAAGTAAGTAATTTATTTGTAACCCGCCATTTGAAAAAGCGGAGTAAATGAAAGAAAAAAAAAATAAAACACTTAAACACACAGAAAAAGACATATTTTCATTCTTTGGCCAGGAAGCCGAGGATAACGTCGTGCGCGGGTTGGGCCCTGTTGTCCATGATTTTTGAAACCGATGAGGAAACATTTCTTTCCATTCTCGGCCGTGCCCCGAGGAATCCTCATGAGGAGTCCCCGCGTTTTTGTTTCTCCCGGGGACTCACTCCCCGTATTCTCGCGAGTCCCCACGGACGAGGAATCCTCCGGTTATCATCACCATCAACAAAAAAGACTCCCTTTCAGATTTGCAGGGGAATCAGTTTTTGCTGGTGTTGGAGCAGTTTAAAATTAATTAAAAACAATCAGATAAGCAAAACAAAAGGTAAAGTGAATCCAGACTAATTTCGTCAACTGCATTTTTTTTTTTATATAGCAAAATCTATTGGGAAGCATTCCCTGTGTTCTCGTTGTTTTCCGTACGCGGAGTCCGCGTGAAGTGACTCCCCTGTATTCTCGCCGTTCCCTTCGATTCCCTGAGGAGTTATCGGGGAACGGCGAGAATACGCCTCAAAAGGGTAACACTATAGTAAAAAGTAAATATAAATCTTTGCGTTAAAGTGGGGTTATTCCGAGAATTTTTCCGCCCGGTAGCTTGTGGTCAAGGCCGTATCCAGGGGGGGTAAGGGTTTGACCCCCCCCCCCCCCGAAATATACAAAAATAACGATTTGTATAGGCTTTTCCCTCTGATCTACGTGTTTTTTTTTGTAACTTTTTTATTCGACCAGCAGACAACCCCCCCCCCCCCCCCCCCCCCCCCCCCCCAAATAAATTTATGGATGCGGGCCTGCTGGTGGTGCTCCGATTCTCTTCGGCTTGTCCGTTTTCTCTCGTGCCTCGGCGTTATAAAACGTCATTTTCGCGAAAAAAAAATGTCCCATCAGATGAAAGTTTCTCTAAAGCCCCCTTAATAAGCATGCCTTTATAGCCAAGCACGGATGCCTAGGCAAGTGTCTAGCATCACCGTTCACACCCATGCCTAGGCACAGATTTTGGGCCAGGCACGGAGTTCCAGGCTCTAGGACTCGGTGCCTGGCTAGCTCGGGCACGTGCCTAGGCATCTGTACTTGGCTAGGCATGCTTGTGAACGCGGCTTAAGGTTCACGAAAAACGATCTTGAAAACAGAAAGTGAATCGCCTCCCCTCATTGTTTGGCTATCTTTGCTTTGGCTTGTTCCGAGTAACTTCTTAAATCAACGTCTTTTTGAGAGCGTGGCTTTAAAGTAGTCCATTTCTCGGTTTAACGTCTGATTCCTCTTCAGCTCGCAAAACGCCATAATATGGTCATCGTATCTCCAATCCTGGAGCGAGACGAAGTGAAAGGCGACACAATCTGGAACACTGCCGTCATAATATCCAACTCGGGGAAAGTGATCGGGAAAACCAGGAAGAACCATATCCCTCGAGTTGGCGACTTCAACGAATCTACATATTATATGGAAAGTAACCTGGGACACCCGGTATTCGAGGTCAGTATTATTCGATATTTTTTGTATTTGATTGAACACTAAATGCTTAGGTGATGTGGTTGGTTCGCTAGGATCTTATGATCTGTATTCGGTAACACAATTATGTCGTATTGGTTCCCCCGTCAGGTTCTCCGCCATAGCTGTATTAATCCTACAACACGCAACCCCCAACAGTATTTCAGATGTTTTCAATTCCTGCCCATCTTATTCGATCTTTTCTCCGACGTCGAAGGCGCTGATTTGTCTTAGGTCTACAGCGCCAAATTGTTAGACCATTTCACGTCGTCCCAAGAAACAAGACCAAAGGTTTCGATGGGATCTTGAAAGTATAATATTTGATCCAGACAATTGGGTCTTATCCTTGAACATTTTTACTATTGACATTTGGAAACAGATTAATTTAGCAATAAGCTAGCCATCTGAGACAACCAAGTTCGCTTACACCTCTATAAGCCATATCTCTTTTGACGATACTGCTCGATAGTTCCTGCTTTAGTTCTTCCAAATTTCCGGTTTCGGCCGAATTCCGAGCGAAGTACTTGTCCAGCAAAAAAAGAAAGTTCAGAAACGAATTCAGCTTATCTCCTTATCGATTGTCATATTCGGATTCAATGTCTTCTCTTACCCGTAAATCTGTCATCTAATCAATGTAAAGTAAAACTTTTGCTTCTAACAGATTTTCCGGTTTTGTCCCGGATTCCGGGCGAACTAGTTGTCCGGGTGGAAAATGATTTCCGCACAAGTGTTCAGCATGTCTTCTTACCACTAAATGGAACATCTAATCAACTTCAAATAAAGCTCGTGCTTTTAAAAAAAAATTCTGTTTTCGCCGGATTCCGGACGAACTAAGTGTCCGGCAAGAAAATGGTTTTCCTCATTGTGTTCAGCATGTCTTCTTACCCCATAATCGACTATCACACTAGCTGTTTATAAATATTTTGTTTGCACCCTTAATTTGAACCCCCTCCCCCACCTCTAAATGTAGGGCTACAGAGCGGAACTCGACCTTACTCGACCTCGACCTTACCCTTGACCCAAGAACCCTCACGCCAATTTTCACCAATATATCTCATTCCCTTCGAGAGTTATCGTGCTCAGAGACGGACAACTTTTGCGATGTCATAGCCCATAGGTTTCCCTCTACTTACGTTTTGGGATCCCAAAAAGCGCCGCTTGCTGGATATTCTAGTCTTTACCAATTTAGATACAACATTTCTTCTGCTCTGCGAGAATGTAGCAGTGCAGCGAGACATTGGCAATGGATTTCGTTTTTGTACGCTGATAAAACTGGTTTATGAGATAAGGGTGAGAAAGCCTTAATGGCACTTTTTGGGATCCCAAAACGTAAGTGGAGGGATACCAATCACACCAAAAGTTGTCTGTCCGTATTTGAGCACGATAACTCTCGAAGGGAATGAGATATTTTGATGAAACTTGGTGTGAGGGTTCTTTGGGTCAAGTTTAAGGTCGAGTTCGTAGATGGGCTCTGTAGCCCCACATTTTGGGGGTTGGGGATCCCAAAACCTAAGTGGAGACATACCTATGTACCTATGACATCGCAAAAGTTGTCCGTCTGTCGGTCCGTCCGTCTGTGAGCACGCTAACTCTCGAAGGGAATGAGATATTTTAATGAAACTTGGTATGAAGGTTCTTTGGGTCAAATGTAAGGTCGAGTTCGTAGATGGGCTCTGTAGCCCCAGATTTTGGGAGTTGGGGAGGGGGTTCAAATTAAGGGGCATACAAAATATTTATAAACAGCTAATGTGATAATCGATTATGGAGTAAGAAGACATGCTGAGCATGATGGTGAAAACCATTTTCTCGCCGGACAAGTAGTTCGTACGGAATACGGAGAAAACCGGAAAGTTTGTTAAAAGCAAAAGTTTTCTTTGAAGTTGATTAGATGTTCGATTAAGGGATAAGAAGACATTAAGTAAGTAATTTATTTATGACCCGCCATTTTGAAAAGGCGGAGTAAATGACGAAAATAAAGAAAATAAACAAAACACATATATACACACAGAAAAATACACTTAATTTTAATCTTCGGTCAGGAAGCAGTGGACGACGTCGTGTGCTGGTTGGGCCTTGTTGTCCACGATTTTTGAAAGTGATGACGAAACATCCAAAAGGGTAACACTTGCCATCTTGAATTTGAATTTCTCCGTCAATGTATGGTTATGACATAATTTCGACAAGTTGATCAGGTGCTTTGCATATTTAAAATAACATGATCTCAATATTTTTAATCTCCTTCTTTCGCAGAACATGAGTGACGCCAGAATGAAATAGTATAGAAGGAGCGCAGAAGGTGCTGTACAAGTTTCCCAAAGCTTTACGATTATAGCCCCCCCGTTGGGGACGATGCGCCCATAGGCGCTACGGATCGACTTATAAACTTCTTGAACAACCGAAGAGCAAAATTTTGACAATGAAGATTTGACTGTTATGCCGAGCCACCGTAGAGAGTCTGTTGATTTGACGATGAACGATCCAAGAGAAAATAGATATGGCTTATAGAGGTATATCTGAACTTGGTTGTCTCAGATGACTAGCTATTTGCTAATTAATCTGTTTCCAGATTTCAATAGTAAATATGTTCAAGGATTCTGGCAAAGACAAGACCCAATTGTCTGGATCAAATATTACATTTTTGGGATCCCATCGAAATCTTTGGTCTTGTTACTCAATGCTTGTTTTCTAGACCGCCTTTGGGAAGATTGCAGTAAATATCTGCTATGGCAGGCATCACCCTCAGAATTGGATGGCATTTGGCATTAATGGTGCAGAAATCGTCTTCAACCCCTCGGCGACGGTTGGAGGGCTAAGGTAAATAAACTACCCGGCTCCCTCTTTGTTCAGCATAGGCAGGGCCATATCCACCCCACCCCCCCCGAAACATGCAAAAATAATAATTTGTATAGGATTTTCCCTCTGATCTATGTCTATTTTGTAGGACCCGCAAGCACCCCCACCCCCGGAATAAATTCCTGGATACGGGCCTGAGTATACATTGTACACTGGGCGTCATCTGAAAGCGCTTAAAGTAGGAATTTTAGGGAAAAAATCCTCTATCCAGCAGTAGAAAATTGTATTCAAAAACAAATAAAAACATGAGAATTTTCTTATATTCCCAAAAGGAAGCTGGAACATCAAGGGCCAGTGACGTGTTATTCTTCACGTTAGCCTTGACCAGGATGGTTTCTCTTTATCCGTATCGGTTTCAGTCAAGCGGCACGCAGCTCCGAAAAAAGACCTATGAAAGTTATACTTTGTATAGGCAGGGCTAAATAATAACAAAAATATTAACATGTTAACAATAAGCTGTGCTTTTTTTCTCAGTTTCCCCACTGAGGCCCAGGAAACGCAAACCTTGAAAATAAGGTTAAATGGGTCGCCATGTTTTCTGAAGACAAAAATGGCTAGTAAGACGAAATAACAAACACAAATTCATAACAAATATATAGATATGGCGTAACAAATTCCTCATTTCTTGTTTACCCAGCATGCCTTTTCCTCAGTGAGCCGTTGTGGCCCATCGAAGCTCGTAACGCCGCCATTGCCAACAGCTACTTTACCTGTGCCATCAACCGTGTGGGAACCGAGTCTTTCCCGAATGAGTTCACTTCCGCGGATGGCAAGCCAGCGCATAAGGACTTCGGACATTTCTACGGCTCCAGCTACGTGGCATCTCCAGACGGGTCGAGAACTCCAGTAAGTTGGGAACATATTAAAATCAAATTGACACATCTAGCAGCACTTTCTTTTAGTCTACTTCTGTTGTGTCAAGGGCTTAGTGCTCGAGTCGTGGTGCCATTTCTGCGCGTTCAGATGTACGACGCTCAAACTGTGTGATGTCCTCCTAGCGTCGTACTTATTTACATAAACCATTAAAACCATTCATCACTTGTCTCCCTCCGCCCCCGTTCCCCTTTCAGCCACATTCCTCGTTTCCACACAATTTCTGTTCTGTCCGGAATCGCAAATTTTTTTTTTTAAATGCACGGGGATAGACAGAATATTTGGGCCTGATCAAGAACCCGACCAAGTATGAGAGTCTGGAAGCAAATGACGCAAACTCTTGAAAAAGACATAAGTTCCTTGAGGCGTATTCTCGCCGTTCCCCGAGGACTTCTTTTGAGGAATCCCTGTGTTTTATTGTCCAAGGGACTCACTCCCAGTATTCTTGCGAGTCGCCACGTAAGGGGAATGCTCCGATTAGCATCACCGTCATCAAACGGACTCCCTTTTAGATTCAGAGGGGAGCCAGTTTTTGCTGGTGTTGGTGCAATGTAAAATGAATTCCAAACAATCAGAATAAACAAAACCAAAGCGGATCCAAACTAGTTCTGTCAACACATAATTTGTTTCGACCAAAATCCATTTTGGGAGCATTTCCCGTGTTCCCGTTGTTTGCCACACGCGGAGTCCGCGGGGTGTGACTCCCTCTATCCTCGCCACTCTCCTTCCTCGTTAACGGCGAGAATACACCTTAATCAGTTTTATTTTATGTGATTTCGTACGTGAAGGAGACCAAAGGTTTCAACGGGATGTTCAGATATGGGTTCACCATGTGTATATTTATATCTAGGCTACAATACGTCATATCTACTTTAACGAAAGTGATCAGATCTTCCTGCCTTACTTCTGCCAAATCTCCGGTTTCGACAGGATCCCGGGAGAATTACCTGTCTGGCAAAAACTAATGCTCAAAAGCGAATTCAGCATATCCTCTTTACACCTACATCGAACATCTGATCAACTTTAACTTTTAACAAACTTTCCGGTTTCAGCCGGTTTCTAATCAACTTCAAATAAAACTTTTACTTTTAACAAATTTTCCGGTTTTGGACGGATTCCGGGCGAACTGTCCGGTTAGAAAATAATTGTCAAAAGCGGATTCAGCAAGTCTTCTTATACCTAATTCGAACACCTAAGCAACTTCAGACAAAACTTTTACTTTTAACAAATTTTCCGGTTTTGGACGGATTCCGGGCGAACCACTTGTCCGACAAAAAAATGGTTTTCATATTAATGTGCTTGTCAGTGTGTACAAATTTTAAGTCTATTTAGTGTGTTTTTTATATATGAAAAGAATGTTGTCGTGTTTATTTACATTGTTTTGTTTAAGTGTTTTAAGATGTATATTTTACTTTCGTATTTTATTCATACTCCGCTGTTACGCAAAAAGCGGGTCATAAATAAATAAATAAAAATTAAAAAAAAATATTCTTGCTCAGCATATCTTTTTACCCCTAAATCGACTATGTTGTTTCAAAAAAAAAAATTCGCTCCTTAATTTGAAACCCTTCCACCACCCCTAAATGTTGAGCTACAGAGCCCATCAACGAACTCGACCTCTCCCTTGTCTTACCCCTACATCGACTTCTAATCAACTGTACAGGAGTGCTGCGTGAAGCCGCCACCCTAAACTCCTATTTTTGGGAAATGACTTAGGGAAAAAGAGTAAAGGTTGAGATAAAATTCAGTGGAGTATCCTGAAAGAAAGCTTAGAACCTTCACTTTCTGCTGGTACCATAGTTTACTTGTAATTGTTCAAGGCTAAGCTGGGGAACACGAAAGAATATAGGCACCCAAGTGATCATGAAGTCGCCCACTTTGCTAAAAGTAGTATTTTGCTACATGGTGAAGTTAGAGGCCAGCTGTTTGGTCAGAGAGGTTCCTTGACCTTTTGCAAATAACAAAATTTGCTGTTTTCTTGAAATTTGCATGATTTTTCTGGGGGTGGCAGCTTCATGATCCAAGGTGGCAGGATCATGTACCATGGCAAACTGGGGGGTGGGCGGTGCCATAGTAAGGGCAGCTTCATGCAACACTCCTGTATGTATAAATTTTACTTTTAACAAACTTTCCGGTTTTGGCCAGATTTCGGGCGAACTACTTGTCCGGCGAGAAAATGGTTTTCATATTCTTGCTCAGCATATCTTTTTTCCCCTAAATCGACTATGTTGTTTAAAAAAAAAAAATATTCGCTCCTTAATTTGAAACCCCTCCACCACCCCTAAATGTTGAGCTACAGAGCCCATCTACGAACTCGACCTCTCCCTTGACCCAAAGAGTCCTCACAAGTTTCATCAAAATCAAATATCACATTCCCTGCGACAGTTATCGTGCTTACAGACAGACGGACAACTTTTGCGATGTCATAGATATCCCTTCACTTACGTTTTGGGATCCCAAAAAGGACAACGAAACAAGTGCAAAATAATTCCGACCGTCAGTCAGTTCTCGAAAAAACTGTGTAACCTGGATACATAAATGACGATATTTCGATCAGCTGCTGGTCTCGCGATGCATATAGCATCAAGAATCTCTGCCTTGACTAACATGTTTCGAAAAATCCGAGACTGAACAACGCCACAGCAATCAGAGCAAAGAGCCGTAACCCAGAGCAAAATAACACTAGAGAGTAGCGCCAGACTTTAAAAAAGTGACACACAGTCGAATAGCAACGACACTAGCGAAATTAGCGATAGATAGATGGATAGATTTATTAATTGCTAAGCAGCCCGAGGGCCATGGCAACAAAAAAGTATCACATACTAGAAGAAAACCCACAAAACAAAACAACAGAAAAGAGAGAAGCTCCTCCTTAATCTTTCTGTTCTCTAATAACCGTTTTCAACATTTCTTTAATATTTCCCTAATCCAAAAATCTACTTCTATGTTCCATCGCTGCCATCAGGAATCGCCCCAATCTCTTAACCGTAGTAAAACATTCATTCCTAACAACTCTAATTAACCATTTTCTTCATCAAACTCACTCACACCGTACTGTTCTTTCCTCCATTCACTCAGCTCCATGCACTCGTAAACTACGTGAACCAAACTCTCATTCTCGCATCCTCACATCGGATGATCATCACA
The DNA here is from genome assembly GCA_023053575.1 of Branchinecta lynchi. Taxonomy (NCBI): domain Eukaryota; kingdom Metazoa; phylum Arthropoda; class Branchiopoda; order Anostraca; family Branchinectidae; genus Branchinecta; species Branchinecta lynchi. The sequence continues at coordinate 11,996,514 of JAKZAP010000001.1, forward strand.
ACGTCCCAACTTAAACTCATTCAGCCGTTCACCAGCGCCGGCTCCGATAACTTCATATTCTGAACATAGCAAAAAAAAAACGGTACAGCCTCCATTGTTTCCTTGGTATGTGCAGACCGCACCTTTGCTTTACTAGAAATTTCTAAACCCGCAAATTTGTCTCAGTTTAAATGCCGCAAGCGTAGTGGGCGGTGCATCGAATATGGCCCGTTTGCAAAGCATGGAAAGCGGTAAGCCCTCTACGTGGTTGACTGTGAAATGCGTTTATGTATGAACTACCCCATTTCCTGTGCCGAAAGGGCCAGTATCAGCTGAAAAACAAAGAATGATGTAGTGGGTGCTTTAATGTTCATTTTGGTTGACACAATACCTCCTGATCGAAAGTAGCCCTCTGCTGCCCATTTTGTCTTCGTGGTGGGCCAGAACTTTTCAGTCTTTAAACTTCTGGTTCGATGTAGACTTAGTTTATTACTTTAAAATTTTGCTTCTTTCTTGCAGGGTCTTTCGAGGACAAGCGACGGGCTTCTCGTAACAGAGGTTGACCTTAATCTTTGCAGACAAGTCAAAGACAAATGGGGATTTAGGGTAAGTTCAGCACAGATATTAAACTGAGAACTAATGAGCTTCTCTTACGAGTTTCCCTGTACAAGCTCAGCCTCTTTTAGTTACCAAGTTCACAATTCGAAAGCATACGCATGAAGCAATAAAGTCTTGCGTGTGGGAATTACTCTCCCGACCGCAAATTAAGACCTGAATTAGGCTACTTAAATCAGTCGCGTAAATACAATACGGTTGAGCTCTAGCTGCATGGATTATGGAGCCGCGTGGAGTTCCATAGTTTGTCGATAGAGTATGTCAGACTTTCTCCTTAGTTTTCTTTGTCTAAGTCTTTTCAGTATACCCAGGGGGCACAGGTGTTCAGAAATCTTCGACAGTGAGTGGATTTATTCCGGTGTGGGTCCTTCAAAGTGACGAAATTTGGGATTTTATACCTAGATAAATAGTGTGGGTGGTTCGTCGATTTTATTTTATTTTTGGGACGAGTAGCATATCATTCCATAGCTCACCACATAAAGACTGGATAGGTAATATAGAAAACAGTCGTCGAGTTGGTTTTAATCCGTTATTGAACCTAGAAGCTTTTTTGTACGTACAGCATAGAAATAAGTTCACTTTCTGAAAGGACAACTACTCCAGATTTAAGGTTTCCGATTCGCTGTGAAAATTTTCCGGTGCTTATGAATATTTTACGGTGCTTGTGTTTAAGCGACTGCCTTTCAACTTAAATCTGTGCCCAAAAACAAATTTTATCTTCCGGCATACTCGAGTAAGGGAGGTTCTTCCCAGGAATTGCTACCGCACTAGACTTACTAATTTTATTTTATGTCTTCCTGTTTCGCGTATAGTATAAAGACAAACCTAATTTAGTTTTGGAACCACTGTGATAGGTCCTCCCAAAAACGGGACCCAAGACCCCCTTACCACCGGACCCTTCTGACAAACGAAAACAGGGCCCCAGGAAAAACAAAAATAGGACCGATCTGGCTAACGAAAGAGGACCCTTGTGAACGATAGACATAAATCCATAATACGGGAAACGGAAGGAGACCCATAATTTTCGATAAAAGGACCCTTTTTCTTTGTGGAGAAAATGGTATAAGAGAATAAAAAAGTTGTTCCTGGTTGTGTCTTTTGATGATCCAAACACGGTCGGGACGGTGTCCAAATTTGTGTGAACAGCAGGTTGAGCCAGGTACCAGATTGAGTTGTCGGATCTCGCCAAACTTGCCGAAGTTAGAGCTAGGGCCGTAGTTCTGCCTTTTGGTGGTTCACACCCAATCCGACCCTTGCTTAAGCTCTGGCAGCACATCACTTGGTGGTGTGCAGACAAAATTAAGGTGATGTGATTCGGTCCTTCAGAATGCACTATTAGAACACTAGCTCCAACGTCCCAACAAGTTTGGTTCAGATCCGGCAACTCTTTATATGGCGGTTGACAAGAACTTAGGGCTTCCATGGCATGGGTCGAAAAAGCATATCTTATCTTCCCACCAAGTTTGGTTAAAATCAGGCAACTCCTTCCGGTAAGACAAATTAAAGGACCCCTCCCCCCAGCGGTCAGATCGGGTTCGGACTCTTGAAACGGAGTTTAGTTAAGATCCGACAGTTATTTCTAGTAGATTTCCTGTTGACAAGGATATATGGACCACGTCCTTCAACCATGGTTAGATCGAATTCCTTGTGCTCCGATCGGAAGGAATATCTAGGACCCTAGCTATACCTTTCAACCAAGCTAGCTATACCTTTCCACCAAGTTTGGTTGAGATCTGGCTACTCTTAATGGTAGATCTGTTGTTTACAAACATATAGGGACTCTCCCCCCCCCCCCCCCCACGTGGTTCGGATCATCCAAAGACACAACGAGGAAGAATTTTTTTTATTTTCTTCTACAATTTTACTATAAAGAACAAGGGCTGAAAGCTCACATGGCACTTGTAAGGGTAGTTAGCATGTTCTATCAGGTAGGGCTTGCGCTCTTCCCAGAGATCCCTTTCATCACAAGACGGGCTGACACAGGGAATTTGCAAAGGTTGTTCCATTCGTTGACAACTGTTTCAGAATAAAAGTAGTCATGAGATTGGGGCCATCGTGATATATTAAGTACCATCCAAAGTGGATAGTGGTTTGAAAGTTATAGTCTAGTCAGGTCCCTAATACACAGCCTAAACGGAACATCTTAGACGTGTGCTCGTGTCATTTGTCAAGTTCCAGAATTAAGCATGTCTCAAGATTTCCGGCATTCCCTCGGGATTAATCCGAGATTCTCCATCCCTCCCAACAGTGCCCGGATCCGGTCCGGTTCCAAAAATGGTGTATATGGCTTATGCTTGTTCGTCTGGCTAAATCTCGTCCCTGTGCCTACTCTAAGCGTTCCACGAGATTTCCGGTGATACCCTTCGAACTCGTCAATTGTTGTCTGATCCGTTGGTTCAGTTCAGTTATCTTTGTTCAGTTCAATTCTCTTTATGTATCATGTTAATTCTTTTAAGCCTTTGAGACCTTGATCTACTGGAAAGCTTCGGGAACAGTGTATAGTCCCCCCCCCCCCTCCCGCCCCCAGATTCCATGCAACTTTCCTGTATGTGCGCAAAATAGGACTGTGCGGTTAAGATCGACACTTTAAAGTGTTCAGGATTCATTTTTAATCTAAACCCTTGAGGTACAAATGGTCATGGGCCTTTGTGGACCATGTAAGTGTAAGTATCGTTTGGTCAAAACTATTTTCAGCAGATTGATGTTAACATGCGCACTTTAAGGGGTCTTCAAGTTCTGTCAGTCGTGCCAGAGGTTTGAATGCCACAAAATTAACCAGCCTTCCTTCCCTCCCAACTCACTCGGTAATGCCCGGATCCAATCCAGTTATATACATGATCGTCTAGAGGCTAGGTTTTTCCTTCCCACAAAGTCCGGTCCCGAGCACTCTATAATAGGCTAAGCATGGGATTTCTGGTACTCGATCCCACATAGTTGCCGGATCCCGTCTGGCGCTGAACTGAATATCGGCGGCATGTACTCATGCATGTTGCATTCAGTTATGCTCACCCGTTCGAAAGTTATGTATGTCGAAAGTTTCCAGCTTTTTCCTCCCTCGGAGGGTCGGAATCGGGAAGTGGCAGTTTCCAAGTCAGTCTTTTCGGGTCCGTAATGTGTCTCGGAAGTTTCGTCGTAGCACAACTGGAAGCGATAACCAGAATTCCAGGACCCGCCTGGAACTCCCCCACAGGGCCGGATCTAGTCCGATTCTGTAAATGCTGTGTCTAGAGCAATGGCTTGTTATGTCCACTAGTCCACTCCGATCACTCTAGTCTAAGCGTGTCACGACATTTCTGGTTCCGCTCGCGACCCCCCCCCCCCCCCCCCCCCCCCCCCGCCGGCAGTTGTCGCAGACGGTCTGTATCACCAAATAGAACACTTGTGACATGTCCCCTTGTCAATTCGGACGATTACCCGCTCGAAAGTTGTGCACGACATAAGTTTTGAATTTCCTTTCCCTCCGCTCCCCCCAAGGTTTTCGGATCGGGGAGATGACTATTTCCAAGTTACTATGGTCGGGTCCCTAATTCGCCCGCCTAGTACCATCATCTTAGCCCATCTGGAAGCACCCTAAATCGTGATTACCGTAATTACCGGGAAACCTCCTTCAACTCTCCCCACAGTGCACTGAACCGGTATGTTCCGTCAATAATGTGTCTTAGAGTTATATCTTAAAGCACAATGGACACTTCTAATGCTTTACTTTGTATTAAATGCTTCACAAATAAACATTTCCGATTTCCTTTAGAAGGCGCTACGAAAATCAGCCGTTTTCTTGTTATCCCTTGTCTTTAGCTCTCTGGCATTTCGGCGATCCAAATCTTGGGAGCTGGGATATCGTGGCAGGAAATTCAAAATCTCCCAGCATTGCTTGATAGAAAAGGATATATTTGAGATGTCACCAAAGTCAAGCCGCAGATGCAGTTTACCTGATTGTTCTAGTGTTTCATCAGAAGTTCCATGGCTTAAAGTGCCTATTAAAAGTTTTTCTTTGTGGAATACTGTTGTGAAGCTTGATTAACTTGCTTTATAAAATGTACCAGAATATGCAATAAGCTTATAAAAAATAACATAGCTACAAAAATCATTCAAAAACAAATAATCTATTCAAATCTGAATTGTACAAGCTGATTTATGTATAAAATAAAGATCTACTAAGTATTATAAGAAAAATCACTTTTATCTTTGTCCAAGCTAGTAAATTGAGCATGTACTGGCCCAAAAAATTACGCTTTGAAATATCACAGAGAGGAAACTGTTGAAAAAGCTGATGATCTAGGGGTAAGCATTGTTCCTATGTTGTTACAGAGTGGGATTGGGGTAGTTTGATGTGCCCATTGAACTTTAAGAGTATTCTGGGAACAGTTATGCTCTTCTCAACAAGTTCCATCCCGACGGTTTGGATTTACTTAGTGTGTTGGATTCAATTCCTGGGCGTAGCACCCTCTTACTGGAGATGAGGCAGCTTGTTTTACTTCCATTTTCGCTCATAGAGTCGCAATTATCGAAACATGGGCATGATACTGTTCATGAACTTATCCAGATCATCAATCTAAACCATCTGACTTTTTTTTTTAGTCTGGGGGGTGGGTGGGGGGGTCCTAAACCCCAAAACAGATTTTGTACCCTATGGTCGGGGGTGGGTGGGTCCTTTGTTGAAAGTTGACTGATTTTTGGCTAGATATCAGTAGATTTCATAATTGTGCCCCCTTGAGCATACCGATAAATCTCGCCTTTACATCGTGGCAGAGCCGGGTCGTTGTGTCAAAAAGTATGGCTCACGCAGTCAGCGCTACTGGCTAGTATCGTGCAAAATACACTATATGACTAAGTCCAAAACACGCCAGTGATTTTCAGGAAGGAGTAAACGGGTCCGTAACGACTCAAACTCAATGACTCAAATCCGAAGTCAGCGCCGATGTGACACCGCTTCTTCGTTTCTTCTGCAGGTACCCGGAGATTCTGCACCGGAAGGGAGAGATAGTCATCAAGAGTATTGAGACCTGATCGTGGTTAAAAGCAGACTATTATGTACCATAGCAACTTTTGCCCAATTAGCTCAGAGCATTCACATTAAAGCTCCTCTTGCAGATGACGCAGCGACTCGAAATCTACAGGGATCTTCTTAACCGCGCTTGTGCCAACGACTTCCAGCCCCAAATCGTCAAAGAATAAGTAAATTCTCGTCGTCTGAAATTTATTCTCCGTTTTGCCAGCTTTGCCAGTTTCTTGGAGGTGTCTATTTCTTTTGAACTCTTAAATGTTATTATGTTGAGCGCAACCCGGAATATCTAAGTCTCCACACCTCATTATGAAGGTGGCGAACGTTAAAGGACACCTCGCAGTACGTAGGATTTACGTAGTAGTTGACTGCTTGACAACTAAGGTACGCTTACAGAAAATTACACTCAGCTTCGTCTTGCCTTGGGTCACAATCTTGGCAAAATCTGCATCGATCTCGGGCTCATGATGATCGGTCGCAAAATATGTCATGTAAAGAGAAAAAACATGGAAAGCGTGATAATCAGTGTATTGCTAAAAGAGGAGATAGCTTACACTTATAAAGTGAAGATTCTCAGAAACCAAAATGGAATGGAATCCTGCTGAAGTAGAATGAATTACTATCGTAGTACGATGTGTTCTTTAAGTTAAGAAGTGCAGGCTCAAGCGTTTTGAATGTCTTTCGTTCTAAACACCTGCTACAAAAGCAGCGGTGAAGACGAAAATTCTTGGGCTGCAGTATCGCGAATAATTGACATTCTTTACGGTCTGTCGTTTTTCAATCTTTTCTCATTACATTCTTTTGAACACTAATCCCGAACCGGAGGCAAAACTTCTTATCAGTCTTCAGACACTAAGGCTGAAACTACGATCAGCAGACGAGAATCTTAAAAATTTTCGTACAAAAATCGAAAATATCACAATTAAATTATAATCCTAGGCAATTTTCACGGTCCATCAGCGAGGAGGTGGCCCAACTGTTCGTCTCGATTGCCAGCTCTGGTACTTGGCATTAGCGGACTGCAGCAAGGCTTGAATGTGGCGTGTCACAATGGAACCATTTGCAATCTCCCTCTGAACTTTGTGCTGAAAAATAGACGACAATTAAAATAAAATCAGATCCTAACTACTAAGCTGAAGTGGCGGGTCCTCCTTGGAAGCGAACCCGAAGCGGTCAGCTCGATCTTCAGTGTCTCCTTAAAAGCTCCCAACACTTTTATATCCCTCCTTTTTTTGATGATCCTCCCATATTTACAATAATGACTAAGAATCGGCCATGCTTTCAAGGGGGCTGTCCAAAAGGTGTGTCCCCTAAAGTCAGTGAACGCTATCAAGCCAATGAATATTTGACGAGCCGGCGGGACAGAAGGGAAGAGTTGCGCTAAAGGGTTGACTCTGTCTGGGATCCCAAAACGTAAGTGGAGGGATACCTATGACATCGCAAAAGTTGTCCGTCTGTTAGCACGAGGACTCTTTATGTCAAGTTCGAACATGGGCTATGTAGCTCTATACTTAGGGTTGGCGGGTTTGAAATTAAGGTGAACAAAAAATATTGTTTAAAAGCTAATGAAATAGTCGAACTAGGGGAAAGAGACATGCCTAATCCGAATATGAAATTTATTTTCTCGCTGGACAAATAGTTCACCCGGAATCCGGCAAAAACCGGAAAATTTGCGAAAAGTAAAAGTTTAATATGAAGTTGGTTGGATGTTCGATTTAGGGGCAAAGAAACGTGCCGAGTCCGATATAAAAAATATTTTCTCGCCCGACAATTAGTTCGGCCGGAATCCGGCCAAAACCGGGGAATTTGTTTAAAGTAAAAGTTTTATTTAAATTTGATAAGATGTTCGATTTACGGGTAAGTAGACATTCGCATATGACACTCATTTTCTCACTGGACTTATAGATCGCCCAGAATCCGGCTGAAGCCGGAAAATTTGTTAAAAGTTAAAGTTTAATCTGAAGTTGATTAGAGGTTGGATGTGGGAGTAAGGAGACATGCTGAATTTATTTTTGAGCTTTATTTTTTTGCCGGACAAGTATCCGGGATTCCGCCGAAACCAGAAAACTGGCAGAAGTAAGGCAGGAAGTTTCGATCTGCTTCGTCAAAATAGATATGACTTAAAGGGGTAAACACACATGCTGAATCCATACTTGAACTTGGTTTTCTCGTATGATTAGCTGTTTGGCCTTGATCTGTTTCTAAATTTTAATAGTAAAAGTGTTCAAGGAGTCTGGCGAAGATTGGATCTGGCGAAGACTAAGCCCAATTGTCTGGATCAAATTTGAACTTTTGGGATCCCATCGAAACCTTTGGTCTTGTTGTTATTTCTGAACTGGTTTTAGGATTTTGCAGAAAAAGTGTAGTCTTGTGTTTAAAACAATCATTCCTACCGACCGGTAACGTTACTGTCAATTTGTGTGCAACCTCGGTGAGCTGGGTTGAAGTCCCGAATCGTGGGATCCGGAATATTGACTTTCATGACACGCGAAGAACAATGCGAGTTGTGTGATAGGGACGAAACTGGAAGGTGCGAATTTCATATGCCCTATGTGTATCATTCTGAAGTCTTTGCCGGAACCGGCATTGGTGGGCTGGGCTCGAAGGGGGTGTTGGAAATTTAAGAGGGGGTCTGGAAAGGTTAGTTTCACGGGTTGGACCAGCGGGTGGAGCGTCGTATGGAACTTGGTCGATAGAAATGGCACAGAACAATGGTGTGGAACTTGGTCGACAAAAATAGAACACGGACCAAGTCAGCGCAGGGGACGGCGTTGCGAAGATGCACACTTTCATACGTGTGAAACTCGGGGAAGTCCAAACCGCATCCGGTGGAGTTAGAGGCGCGCGGAAATTTTGCGATGACCTCATTTACTGTCTTGTACATCTTTGCATGATAGTGCATATGAGTTCGTACCTCTTTTTCAACTGTGAAGACGGCCGGTGGTCAAGTAGGTTTCTTTAGCAGTTGACTTGCACAATGTCATATCGCCGATAGAAAATATCTTTGCTCTGAATCGACGCACGGTTCATAAGGATCGGCGGAAAGTTCATATCTCTGCTCACTCCCTCTATCTCGTGGAATGCGTAAAATAACTCTGTGGCTAGAGCTATCGAAACATATTTCTCCTCCTCTCTCTCGGCTTAATGAATTAATGAATTCCTTCGGGAAGAATGAGTGAGTTGAAAATGAACGAGTTCACTCAACTAGTCATCAGAAACTGAGTGAGCAAAGTGAAATTATCAATTAACTGATTTGCTTGATCAAGAACGGTTTCCAATTGTCCCGCTACAGGAACAAGCAAGGCGTATGCAGGGGGGGGGGGTTAGCCCCCCCCCCCACGGAAACACAAAAATAATAATTTTTATAGGCTTTTCCCTCTGATTTATGTATATTTTGTACTTTTGTCCGACCCGCAGGCAACCCCCCCCCCCCCCCCCCCCCCCCCGAAAACAAATCCTGGATACGGGCCTGGGAACAAGCAATGCCAATTTGCATATACTACAAAACTGTGCTCAGTTTCGAAATTCTTAAATGCAAGTTGTGCTCACTTTCTATGCCGCTCCCGTTTTTCAACCAGCAAGACGTTTCTAAGCTACCCGAGCTTTTCTGAGATGTCTAAGGCCCTAGCCGGAACTAATTAAATCGTTGTCAACCGAACTTCTTCTGCGTACTTCTATTATGGAGATTTTAAAGTTTATTTATCAGTATTATTATGTTCCGTGTCCCAACCGTTTGATTATCCCCCGCTTACGGAACGTAAATATTTAATCCGTTGTTTGCGGATGGTTTTTGCTGCGTAGTTTCAATATTTGTTGAATACCGCATGCTCTGGAAATTCTGAATTCCCGACTGGACAAACACAGTTTTTTGCGGAAAGCAAGTATTACAAACACTTAAGCGGTAAACAAGATGCTTGTTTGCCAAACCATTAAGGCCGAAGCCTAGCGATTTGCAGAGCTTTCGCGTTAATGGTTCTGTATTTCCGGCCATAGAGATTTGGAGTATTGCAAAAGGTCCAGTGTAAGTATTTTAGCCTCGAGCAAACAGCAAATCACGCTAGAATTGCTAAAACTCAATTAACTTCCTTATACAGGTACTGTTTCACCTCTTGACTGCCAACCTTTTCTAATTAGCGTCCATCTAAATAAGCTACCAAGAAGGGCCAAAAAACAGAAGTTAAATTCAGAGTTGATAAAGTATAAAAAGATAATAGGTGTAGGACGAAAGTGTAGGAAGAGTGTAGGAAAATGTAACTGTTAGGTAAAGTTTGTATTAACGTCGCTGAGTTGGAGGTGAGGACGTTGCGACTTGTTTTAGTTCAATCTAAAGCAAGAACAAATGAAAAAGAAGCTACACGGGATTAAAAAGAAAAAGGGCAAACATGCCACCAATCAGCAGTTACAGTGTATATTCAGTCCTTAAAGGACAAGTCACAGTAGATACAATTTACGTTCAAACATTTTAACATAGTATTTTAAAGGAGTTGTATCCTAAGCCTTCAAGCAGTTGCAAGTGCACCCAAGGTGAAGTCACAACTCGATCCGACCGCTGGGTCATCTAGTGGCGCGGTTCGGAAGCAACCGACATGGGGAGGCTGGGAACTAACTAACTAACCCCGAACTAACTACGCCGTGTTTGTCCGCGCTAACGGCCGTTGGACTTATTCTTGCACTTTCCTTATTCTGCGATGTTCGAGCTATAGATCTTCGAAGTACCACTTACGCTTAGGTGATTGGTCAGCAATACCGGTTATGCAAGTTTCTGATTAAAACCAAAAGGGGATGCGCACTGCTGAAAACATCCGAGCCTGGTTCCTGTAATTTTAAGATCACCCTCAATTCCGGAAGTGCGGAATCGGATGTGATTGACTAGCATCCTGAAAAGTTGAACTGGTTTCAACTTGGCTGCGAGACTAGCTGGTACCCGAAACTGGCACCAGTATCGATTGTGAACGGCAGAAATCCAGCCAAATTTCCGGAGCTGGATGGTACCGAGTATTAGTTCAAACCCGTTGTGAATGGTCCTTCAGCTGCACATCCCTCTTGGACACGCCAGTATACCAAACCGCAAGAGGTGTCCCCGCTCAAGCAATCCGACATTTCTAAACTGCAAGTACGCTATTCCAAGAACTTGTTTCTAAGGCCGGTGGCTGGATTTTCCAACTTAATGAGAGAATTGAGCCGATTTAGCGTTTCGCTGCTCGGCGCTCTCGCAAATTAGATAGAAGGATCCGACGCGTGTGCCACTTTAGTTCCCTGGCGTTCTGCGATCAACTGACACAAAACTAATTGCTTGTATTCTGCGAATTTTTCCCCGCGGTTACTGGGATAACATTGTTGGCTTCAAGACATCAGCCTTAGTTACAGCATACACTAGCACTATAGTCAAGTGACTGTATTTCGCAGAAGAACCAACAAACCCCATTCTAACTTAAGTATTCCTTCAGCCTACACTGTAAAAAAATCTTGCAGTATTTGCTACAGGGGTTAATGTTGTCTTTATTGAGATAAGATAATCCCTAATTCGGATTAATTTTATCCCAATAGAGATAAGATTAATCCCAGTAGAAAATACTGCACCTTTATTCGGAGAAACTTTTTACAGTGAAAGCTGACTGCGAATCATATGTGACTGGGTTAACGGGTACGTCAGCTGAATTCTATTCGAGAGAGTTTTCGTCCCTTCTTAGGAAGATTCCTCACGCCAGCAAAAACGAAAGTAAAAAAATAATAAAGGTTCTACAAAATCTGATACTTGTATGTAGAAATAATCTAATCTAATCTACTACAAGTATCAGATTTTAGTGTGAGCCTGCAACGGCTTCTTGCCAAGAAGGTCCAAAATACCGCTCGAATAAAACTCAGCTGACGTATCTGTTTAACGCGCTTAAATAGCATTACAACTTCCAGGCCAATCGGCCTAGAAGCGTAAAAATATGATCTGGGGCTTCCAAGGACCTTGATCTCAATTACAAAAATATTGAGGTTAGTTTTCTGAGGTAAGTCCACTGACTAATTATTCCGAGTGCATGTGTTGTGATCGGAACTCCTGAGATTAAGGTAACACTATATTGTTTGTTTTCTCGATAGTGGCCTCTATCCCTGACACTGTTCACAAATCGCGAATCTGTATCCAGTTTGACAATTCTCCCTCCAACCATAATTAAACTTTAACTGAAAAGCCGACTTATTTTGTGTCATGTAACTGAATGCATTGAACTGTTTTGATTCTATGAAGGGAATTTCTTATTTTCCACTATCTACTCCAGTTATGACGTTCAGAATATCTGCGGCCGTCCCCACAATGACAATTCTACTATGATGCAGGAAATTTTAATCTCAACACAAACGCGGCTTTTCAGTGGGCAGTGGTGAGATTCGTGAAGATTGCTTAGTGCCTGAACAAAAAAAGTCATAAATGTTTCGCGTAAGGGATATAAGCGCATAGAGGTACCACAAATCATACAGAAATTCCAATATTTTAAAATCTATATTCGTGAATGGCAGAACAACGAAGTAACGCATTTTCAGCGGGTCTTCAAGCCAGTTTTAGTAAATAAGTCTCCTATTTCAGCACATTTCGGTTAAACTTTAACTATGTCCCTTCACATCCTTAAAGGACCCCTCGCACTATTTACTTAAACTATTTTAAAATATTTGAATACTTTAAAACGAGGCTGTGCTTTTAACAAATAACTCGCGGTTATGGCTGTTTTAAGCCTTTTCCGAGACCCGTTGACTTACAGCGAAAACAGGAAAAAAAATTTACACAACCGGTTTTCTGTTGGAAAAGCTTCTCGCAGACAACCGTCAACAGCGAGGTACAAATCGAAGGCAGAAAATCACGGCAAGTGAGAAAATCAGCGTAGTTTTGTTAGACCGGTTAGAATGTACCGTACGAAACAGGGATCTCCGGATTTAGAAATATATGGAATGATTATAGAAGTAGGTTGCGTTAGTATTATAGGTAAGATAGGTCCTTTAAAATCAATTACAATATTTCCCTAGTAGCCGAGCGGAATCGACACCCTTGATAACACTCTTCTGTCTTATCTATCTTCTCATACCCCCATACATTTTTTTTTGTTGCTTGAATGTGCTATCAAATATACTAATACTAAAGTCCGGCCGATACAAAACTTCCACGTTAGATGGCATCTCCTCCCTACGCAAATTTGAAAGACGCTTTCGAGTCTGATGTTTCAGGTTCTTCAAAGATCACACATATGCTTTCCGCCCTAGCATAACCTTGAAACCAAATAATATTACTGAGGATCTCACTTCCAGTGACGAGACTAGTAGACAGTTCAAAACTGACTAAAATCTGTATTAATACAGACAGGAGCAGGCGAATTTTTGGGATGCTCATGTTCCTTTCGCTGACAAACCTTCAATGACATTAATTTAGCGCCATGGACTAATGATTCGCAGTCATGCAGTTGTAGGAGCATTCAGCCTTCGTAATTCAGTATTTGTTTCTTAGAGGAAGATTGGGACAGACGACGTTATCGGTTAATGGTGGATGCCCTTAAAAGGAAATATGCCCCACAAAAAATGAAAACAAAAGGAACCAGAAGACAACTTAAACTTCATAACACCATCACTCTTATTTATATTTTTCTGTTAGCTAATAACATTCAAAAAACCGCAGCAACGACCAAAAAGTGTTGTTTTCCTCTCGTGCGCCTTCAATGTCAAACCCGAGTAGAGCTGGAGTCCAAGAGAGTTTAATTAGTAAGTGGAGGGATACCTATTACATCGCAAAAGTTGTCCGTCTGTCCATCCGTCCGTCTGTCAGCACGATAACTCTCGAAGGGAATGAGATATTTTGATGAAACCTGGTGTGAGGACGAGTCAAGGGAAAGGTCGAGCTCGTATGGGCCCGATAGCTGCATATTTAGGGGAGGGGGAAGGGGTTTCAAATTAAGGGGCGAAATTTGTCTAAAGTTTGTCGAAAATAAAAGATTAATCTGAAGTTGATAAGAGGTTCGATTCAAGGATAGTGAGACATGCTGAATCCGAAATGAAAATAATTTTTGTCGCCGGACAAGTAGATCGCCCGGAATCCGGCCATAACCGGAATCTGTTAAAAGTAAAAGTTTTATACTGATTTCATTAGGTGTTCGATTTACGGGTAAGAATGCCTGCTGAACTCGTGTATGATAATCATTTTATACCTGGACACATTTCACCACGAATCCTGCTGAAATCGGGAAATTTGTTAAAAATTGAAGTTTTATGTGAAGTTGATTATGGAGATATGGATGGTATGGAGTTACGCTGAACCTGTTTTGAACTACAATTTTTTGCAAGACAAGTAGTTCGCCCGGAATCCGGCTCAAACCGGAAATTTGGCAGAAGTAAGGCAGGAACTTTCGTCAAAGTAGACATGACGCAGGCTATATAGAGGTAAACTCACATGCTGAATCCATATTTGAACTTCGTCTTCTCCGATGATTACCACTGGACCGCTACAAGACCCGATTGTCTGTAAATATTACATTTTTGGGATCCCATCGAAACCTTTGGTCTTGTTATCTTTGACGTGCCAGTGCTATTGGTTTTTGGATAAATGGCTAATTAAAATTAAAATTAAAATAAACTTGAAACTTACCTCAAAGGGGAGCAAGCTCCGCTGCTGAAAATTCACTAGCGACTCATACATGTGGATTGTCTTTTCTTCTGCTGCCGGCGTTGTCGGTGGGAAAGATGACCAGAAGTGACGTAGCAACTCACTGCATGCGCGGTAGAGGTTCCGCAGTTCTGCTTGTATTTCTTCAGAAACAGATGCTGCAACGAAAAAAAGGTTGGAAACGCCGTGTGCTTTTTCATGGCCCGGTTAAAAAAAAAGAAAACAAGAAAAAAAAAGATGCCCACGAATTAGCATAGACAAGTGCGTTCTTGCTGGCAATTTATTTCCCGGGAGAACAGAAAAAAACGAAAAATATAACATCCATTTATTATTTTCACGCACGGGAAAATTCAGCCGACTTTGGACTTCCAAGTTTTCTCATCTTTTTGGGATCCCAAAAACGGAAGTGGAGCGATACCTATGACATCGTAAAAGTTGTCCGTCTGTCCGTCCGTCTGTTAGCACGACAACTCTCGAAGGGAGTGAGATATTTTGATGAAACTTAATGTGAGGACTTTTGGGTCAAGAGTAAGGTCAAGTTCGTAGATGGGCTCTGTAGCCCTACATTTAGGGGTGGGGGAGGTGGTTCAAATTAAGGGGCAAACAAAGTATTTGTTATATATACAAAGTATATAACAGCTAATGTGATAGTCGATTATGGGGTAAGGAGACATGCTGAACACGAATATGCAAAAGTAGTTCGCCCGGAATCCCGCGAAAACCGGAAAGTTGGTTAAAAGTAAAAGTTTTATTTGAAGTTGATTAAATGTTCGGTTTCGGGGTAAGAAGACGTGCTGAACATGACGGTGAAAACCATTTTCTCGCTGGACGATTAGTTTGTCCGGAATCCGGCAAAAACCGGAAAGTTGGTTAAAAGTAAAAGTTTGATTTGAAGTTGATTAAATGTTCGATTTAGGGATAAGTAGATCATTTTTTAACCGGACATATAATTCGTCCGGAATCCGGTTGTAACCGTTTTTTTTTAGAAGCTAAACTTTTATTTGAAATTGTTTAGATGGTCTTTATAGGGATAAGGAGATGCCGTCCGCTAAATTCGATTCTGAATTTTCTTTTTTTGCTGGACAACTAGTTCGCTCAGAATTCGGGCGAAACCGGAAACTTGGCAGAAATGAAGCAGGAAGTTTCGGCCAGTATCGTCAAAACAGATATGGCTTATAGAGGTATACCTGAACTTGTTTTTCTCTAATGATTAGCCTGGCAAAGACTGGATCAAGACCCAATTGTCTGGACCAAGTATTAGATTTTTGGGATCCCATAGACACCTTTGGTCTTGTATCTACTGGCACATCGACGATAGAGTTCCTGGCGACTCAGCGAAGCATTAAAATTCCGATCGTAAAATGAAATTTGAAGATCCAGATTTCCAAACTTGTACTGAGACCGTAGCTAAAAGTCATTACTGAGATAAGTAATGACTTTTATTTATTGGTTTCCAAATTCTTGTGTGTCTGTGTATTTTGTAAATTTTTATTCCTTTTCTAGCTTTTAGCTATTCGGAACAAACTTGATTGATTGATTGATAAGAAATGTGATTCGGAACATTGCTACTCAGGCGACTGAGCGCCAAGATTCCCATAACTGGTCTCCGCCTAATGAATCGAGTTGAATTCAAACTACATACATGCTAGGGCGTCCATGTCTGAGCCGCGCATAAGGCCTCCTCCGATCGATAATTCACCTAAAACAGTAACTGCCAATCTTGGCACAATCAGCTCCACAGGCTTCCCACCTCTGTCGTCCAAGCACCATTCGGTCAGTGCTCGATCCAGGTACTGAACAGCTTCTTTTGGCTCACTAGAATCAGAAAATGTGAAACCACCTCCAAGATTCACTCTTTATCTCTATTGTAAATGTACAATTCATAGTAGGCGATCTGACAGAATAACGTCAGATTTGTAAGCAGATGTCCTTCGAACTTCTGGAGGTAGCGCGATGCGACCAGGACGTTCAACAGGCTCCCAATATAAATGCCAAAATCTGACTATTTTTTTAACATGATAAACTATCAATACCTATAATCGCCGGACGTAGGAAAAAAACTAGGTAGCGCGAGCAAGGCCCCCGGATGGCAAAACCCTCCCGGAAGGCCGACCCTCCGCCCGGCAATTGGTTTTATTTACAAAATGAAGCGATGAAATAAAAAGATGAAAAGGTACGAAAGAGTAATCACGATAAGCCACTGAATTTACGCTCGATGAATTTAAACCTACTGGCCGACCTTCCGTATGAACTGACTTCCAAGACGCCCCGCAATGAACGAATGCCCCTACGTCCAACAGAGCCACTGAATGCCCAGATGACCTGATGCCTTTCGGACACGAGGGCACGTATGGCACCGGAAACCCTCAGAACGCCAAGACACGCATGCACGGAGGAGTTGAGAAGCCTATCCCTATAAAAGGGACCATCCTATCTGATGATTCTTGATGTTCCTAAAAGAACCCCCTTATCTAACAATAACCTACAGTCTCATAATTACATCGAAAATCACAAAAAATCGCCGAAGAACACTATCGCCTTATTCTAAGAGACAGGAAGATGAACTAGAAATAATAATTTAAATGATTTTTACTGACTTAAAAGTTACTGCTTATTTTTACTGTGTACAAGCACTTCGTATGAAAAGCTGGTTACTTTACCTATAAACTACATTCTTAAAAGAGAACTGAACTCTTTGGAAGCCAAGACAAGTCTGCCGAAGGATTCTCAACACGAAACGTACGAACGCTGTTTTTACTGTTGTTTGAGGCAACGTTGGCCTATCTGTATTTACAGCCATATTTTAAGAAGGCCTTGGCTATACCTAGCCTATGTGTTCACAGTTTATAGTCTCAAGAAAACCTTCATTATACCGCTCTAGACGGATGTTTATGCACTGTATGGGAAAATTTTACTTGTTGACAAAATACTGCAAGGGATATAGTTACGATTTCTTTCATTGTATAACTATTAGACATAATTCACTGATATTCGGAATAAGTCTTTAATCGAACATTGTATACCTATTATATCGTCAATCCGACATCCGGAAGTATCCCCCGCCCCCCCCCCCCCAGCATTTTACATTTAAAAATAAGATGAAAAGTTTTTTGATGAGTAAAGATGGGTGAGGAGACAGGGTTACCTTGTGTATGAATCGGTTCTGGATTGCCACGAGGTTTAATTGTCTTCCATCTATCTATGATATTGAATACTTTTTTTCCTTTATTTTTATATAGTTGTTTACGTATAGTATTGCATTTCTTTTTTTCCCTTTCCTTATTTGTTCCCAATATAATTATACTAAGTGATTAAATTATCGAGTCCTGCCACAAACAAATCTGTATAGATTTTTACGTGGCAGGTCCGTTATGATGTTAATTTTTTTTTTTTTTTTTAATTATAATATATGTTAAATTTTGTCTCTCTCTCTCTCTGTCTCTAAAGATTACCCATCCAACTTCGAAGACTACCGGCTTTAAAGAAAGAGACGAATGATAGCAAACGCATCCCATCCTTAGGGATTTAGGAAACGAAAAATCGTCTCCTAGGTTTCAAATCGTATAAGCTTTCAGATCTTACCCTTTGTGAACAATTTCGCTTTGATTTTTTTTTTTTCTAAGGCCAAGAAAGCTTCCTACGAAAAAGCTTCTTAAGTCTAACGGAGCCCGACATGAAACTGTTGGCTTTGCCAAAGGACCCGTGACTAAATAATGAGAGATTAAAGGTTTCTTTCTTCTCTATCTTTACATTTTATGTGTGAATGTTCTATCTGTTACATTTTATGTGTAAATGTGGTGAGTTGGGGGGATTAAGGGAAGAAATGTTTGGGAGGAGTGGGAGGAGTGCTTTAGGGGAGGAAGGGTTAGTAGATCTGATTGGAGACAAGTGTTTCGCAGTAATGAGAAATTTGGCAGTGTTCGTCCGGTGCATCGGGAGAATCTAATGTAAGTGTTATTAAGCTATATCTAGGATTTTCATTTTTTGTTTTGGTTGTTTTGTTTTATTGTAAGTGATTTTTGTGTGTGGTAGTTGCTATGGCCAGTTGGCTTTTCGCAATAAATGTGGGGGTGGGGCCTCAGTTTTACAAGATCCTAAATCTCTTCTGACACCACAGCCGCTTTCAAAAGGCGCTATGCAGTTCTCCTCAGTAACTTTTCATTTTTGATGAAATTAAGGTACTATGTATCTTTGTTCACCAGTCTCAGGAAAGATTTCACCCTGGATGACCTGAAAGAAGCGCAGGAGAATTATCCGGAACTGGCAGACAAAGATTATTACAGGTTTGTTTCCTTCCCCGAAGTTGACCCAGAAGATTGACAGCCTGACGACGACCCTTACCAAGAAGGGCCGAAATAAATATTCTTTGAGACCAAGCTGACTTTGAAACATTTATTCAAACAGAGTGACGAAGCATCGACGAAGCAGACGAAGCAGAGTGACGAAGAGTTTCGAAGCATCGTGCAGACCTATATCCGTCGTAGACATTGTTTGAATATATGTTTCAAAGTCAGTTTCGGCTCAAATAATATTTACGCCAAACCTTGATGGGAGCCGTCGCCCCTCTCACACGTCTCTTTAAAGTATCGAGCCTACCAAATAGTGCTTATGGAGGCTTCATCGAAACTGAAAGGAAGTTGAAAACATCGTTTTTTTGCCGTCTAATGGAGTCGCGGAATGATTTAGTGGAGTTTGCTGCAAACCCACACTCCCAGAAATTTGCCGCACTTATTGAGGAAAATAAGTGCGATCCACTTATCTGTGCACGTTTGCCACAGGTTTTGCACTAGGAAAAATGTGCGAATCTCAGCCAAGATATGTGTTCACTTATTGAGAAGAAAAATGTGCGATCCGCTTATCTGTGAAGGTTTGCCACAGGTTTTGCACGAGGAAAAATGTGCGAATCTCAGACTAGAAATATGTGTTCACTGAGCGCAGTTTTAATATACGAGCTTCGATACATGCACAAGTTTCCCATGTATTTGTAAAGGTTATTATGTGTTAACGAATATGTGCGTAAAAATGGAAGAGAAACAAGTATAGAGTCATAATATGTGTTCCAGATTATCCGACAAAGATAGGTAACTGAGCTCGTTCGAAGAACAATTTATCAGTACTGCTAAAAAATAAGTGTGCTTCACAATGCGTTCTAAAGAGCATAGAAAGAATTGCGACAGCTTTTTGTGCTCAATTATCTGTGCACGTTTTAGTGATTTGATACCAATTATCGAATGTGATGCCAAATTTACGCGCTCAAATAATTGCACTGAAATATATGCTGCCATAACTTATAAAGGCCATTTGCTAAATGTCTGCGCACAAATATCTGCACACAGAAGAATTGCAAGAACTATTCGTCGACGAATATCTGTGCTCGTTTACGGGCTTCGGTATGAAATTTTGGAAAATGATTCCAAATTCCTGCGCTCAAATACCTGCACTTTACAGGTGTGCTTCTAGAATGTGTAGCGGCCATTCGTCAACAAATATCTGTGCTTGTTTTTGGGATTTGGTACTAATTATCCGGATGTGATGCGATATTTCTGCGCTCAGGTAACTGTACTGAAAGATGTGCTGTCAGAACTTAAAACCGCCATTCGTAAACAAATGTCTGTGCTCGTTTACGGGTTTTCGTGTGAAGTATTGGAATATGGTGTTACATGTCTGAGCACAAATACCCAGGGGTGGATCCAGCGCTCGACTCTAGGGATACCGGAATAATTTAGCTTTGGTTTCATGTTCAAGGTCCGCTTTGAATCATATATAATTTAGAAGCATAGATTAAGGAAACTACAAAGGAGGGAAATGCCGCAACTTTTTTAGTCAATGCTGACCTTAGGCGTATTCTCGCCGTTCCCCGAGGACTCCAAATGAGGAGTCATCATCACCATCATCAAAAAGGACTCCCTTTCAGATTTGGAGGGGAATCAATTTTTGCTGGTTTTGGTACAATATAAAATTAATTAAAAACAATCAGAATAAACAAATTGAACAGAATCTATTTTGGAAGCATTCCCCCTATTCTCGCTGTTTCTGTACACCGAGTCCGCGTGGAGTGACTCCCTCTATACTCTATATGACCAAGATATGACTAAGTCCAAAACACGCCTGTGATTCCCAGGAAGAAATAGTAAACGTGTCCGTAACGACTTAAACTCAACGAATCAAATCATGACTCAGCGCAGCTTCCTTTCTTCCGCAGGTACGCCAGAGATTCTGCATCGGCAGGGAGCGATATAATTAAGAGTATTCTCACCGTTCCCTTCGATTCCCCGAGGAGTCCTCCGGGAACGGCTAAAATACGCCTCTGGTGTTTTATTTGTTCAACATTTGTGTGTAGGCCTATTCGTACATTCTGTAACCAAAAATGATACGAATTATCAAAGAAAAACAAATTTTCTCGTTTGTCCCAAAAGAATTTCCGTTTTAGAACATGGGTTTTAGGATTTGTCTGTTAATATTCTTGATGACTATTGCTCCTTGCCGATACAAAATCTCCGGCCTCTCCGGGTACCTGGCGGAAGAAAGGCAGCTGCTCCCAAAGATCGCCGTGATTGTTTGACATGGGATTTGAGTCGTTACAGACACGCTTACTCCTTCTTCCTGAGGATCATTGTCGTGTTTTGGACTTCGTCAAGCAGACTTGCAGAGTATAGAACGAGGTTATCAAGGATTTTAGAGATTCGATGTGAGGTTTTCAAGAAAGTCGGGTCGCAACACTCATGATAAATTCAAATGCGCTAGTCAAAAGGTCAGTGTTGCAACACCGTCGGATTTTACGCCAAACTGGTAGATTTTTTCGACCGACTTGCTGATTTTTTTATGCTGGCGTGGGAGATTTCTTGGGATTTATGGTTAAAAAGAAACTTTGGCGCATTTTTCAAAGACAGCAGCGTCAATCCTGGATCACGATCTGGCAACACTGGTCAAGGCTGAAGGAAGAGTTCAAGAATTAAATATTCTGTGGAGTGTTTACATCATCTGTCATGGATCTTCTTGTGATAGATATGAAGATATTGCTGCTTCATGCAGGATGAATGACGTTCTTATATGTAAGTATAAAATGTACTGGTTAGGTCTATTTACTTGTTTATGACAGGAGGGGTATCCAACCTCGCAGTCATCTATTAATCGGCCTAAAAGATTTTCGTTTAAATAACCTAATTTTTTATAAGCTATTTTTTATTCCATTTGCTGGTCGGTTAACCAACCTGTGGACTGAGGTGGGAGCTCCATCCAGCCGACCTACGCTCTTGGCATGGCGCGAAATTCAAAATTCTCATTGGAGAGATAGGTATGGGAAGATGCCATTTGTTCTTATAAGCCGTTTTTAGAGCTAAGTTGAAAAGACCGGCAAGACGAAAAAACTGTCAATTGTGGCAAATAGGTAGATTAACAGACCTATGGAGAAACGGCAAATAATGCAGCCAATTGTTTTCATACATTAAAGCCAAATATGTAGGTTCCGACTCGAGCTGCAACCTACTCAACTACAACCTACTCAAACTCAACTGTAAAGTAGCAGCAGTAGAGGTATGCTTATTTTTTAGCATCTCTAGAAACCTTTCCAGACCTCTGTTTTGTTTGTTGTCCTTATAGAACAGTCAAAAGAATAAAATAACAAATTGATACCAGTTAAGAGCTATATATTTGAGCAATTTTTCTGCACCAATTTAATGTTGAATTAACATAAACTTCTCAAAGTTAAACTTCCTTCTTTTCCATTTGATAGGTTGGAAAAGCTAGCAGCAAGGTAATGAAATTGGGATAATCAACTTGTTTGATTATGTATTTTATTTGGTCATAGTACCGTACTCAGCGTTTAGCATAGGGTTTCTGGCATTAGGCATAATGTATTCGAGATCCAAACATACCCAGGAGTTATCATAGGTTGTCCAAAAATCAGGGGTTTGTGGTAGACTAAGTCAGGGGCGTCACGACTGGGGGGGGGGACGCCCCCAGTCAACTGAGCGAAAAAGTCAGTTTTTCTGAAAACCAGTTGATTTTTTTTCAAAACTGTTGTTTTTTTGTTGAAAACAGTCAGTAAAAATTACCAGCCGGTCGGTAAATGCCTCGTCCCCCACACCAAACATTTTGGCTAGTAACGCCTTTGGACTAAGTGACACTGAGTAAAATCTGCAAAACTTGACACAAGAAACAGAAGGAAATTAAGAGAAAACATCCCTAAATAAGGCTGAGCGTAGGGTACTATATAGGGTAAACTAGAAATAGAACAAAAGGTTTTAGAACGAGTCTTGCAGAGAAGTTGCCTGCCTGGTATGTGTCTTAGTGTTTCTTTGATGAATAAATAAGCATGCCTCTACTTATTTCTGGATGTGATTCAAAACCTGCAGACTCATATTCTGGATAACTACTTAAGCGTGGTCACACAGTCGACAGACAAGTTGGTTACTGCAAGTAGGCTTTAGCCTACTATATCAGTATTAATACGAAGTATAGGTTAAAAGATTAAGTTTAGGCTGGAATGAATTGGAGTGTATTTAAGCCTTTAGACCAAAGGCTCCAATCTGCTGGGAGGCTTCAGAGTCTTTGAAGCCTCTAGAGAAGAGGAGGGTCAGAAAAAAGGATCAATCCTAGAGATTTCAGTATATCTGTAATAGTTTTTGTTCAGCAAAATGATGGTTATTTTAGGTACGGTAAACAGTTCTAGAAAATAGGGTCTTGTTATGCGGATTTGGGTTTCACCATTCTAACACGAGTGAGAAATTATATTTGTCTCTGCTTTCTGATAAACTCTCCCATTGTAGAGATCCTTAACCAACTGCTATAGCACCCTCTTAACGTTGAGGGAGGAGGGGGGGGGGCTGCCCAATTTCCTTGAAATTCCATATTTTGCCAGTGTGTTGAATTTTGGGTAAAATTTATTGGAGTTTCAAGAAAATTTGAATATTTTTTTACATTAATATTTGACTTCTAATTTGCCACATGCCAGCAAATCTGTCAGTAGCACCATACGCAAGAGTACCAATTTTAACAATGCATAAGCCAAAAGTCGCACATATGAAAAAGTGAATACATTTTTAGTCGAGTGTTCCTCGAACAATCCACTATTGCGAGCGCCGAAACAGATTTCGGTTTTCACTGTTTTCTTAGAGCTCATAACTGGTGAACCAGTGCAGTTAGGCTATCAAAAACAAACTTGATAAACTTGTTGGTGTTGGGGTCCGTTGTGCCTTTTGATGGTCCCACCCCCCACACCTACCCGGTTCAGGGGCAAATGGGCCCAGATGAATAATGTTCATAACTTGACCAGAGCTGGACATACGATGATGCAGTTCCTCGTATTTGTAGATCCTGTGGCTGGGAATTACTTTCAAAGTTTCACCTCCCCCACCCATCCCGTTCATGGGCAACTTTGCCCAGATTGACCAAGAGTAAAGTTCATGACCAGTGACAGGAACCAACAGGTATCAAGTTTACACTTGGTAGGCTTTTGAGCATCGGGGTCTAATTTTGCTTTTTGGGGACCCCCAAACCCCACCCCCACTTGGTTCATAGGCAGTTGCGCCCATTGTTTAACTTTTAATGTTTTTAACTTGACAATAACTGGAGATAGGGAGATGAAATTTCTTGTGCTTTTAGATCTTAGGGTTGGGAATATACATGTGGAGTTCAACCACCCTCAACGCTCATGGGAAAGTTGTCCCAAATTGCGCATGAGATACTTGTGGAAATATAGGCCTAGACACACATTTTGATGGGTCACGACCCCCCCCCCCCCACCCTCCCGTTAATGGGCAGCTGGGCCTAGATTTCCCATGAGTCAAGTTCGTCTATGGAAGGCCTCAAGTTCAACTCTTGTGTACTTGGCGAATATATGTAGCCTATAGATGTGGATTTTAGTCTAACAGTAACAAATAACACTGCGCGACGTGCTTCAATCCTTCATGAAAAGTTGGAAACTGAACGGCTTTGTCATATGATTTAGGAATTGCCGTCCTTCATGCAGTTGTAACGAAGGGGGTATTAGGCTGCTACGGTTTGGTAAATTGCACTTATTATAACCATGCTAATGGAAAAGAGGCTTAAAGGCTCAGACTGGCTAGAAATACAATCAGTATTGAAATTGAAAGAAAGATTTTCAGGATCTCGAATTCTGCATACCGTTTGTTTCGATTAAAAGGTTTTAAAGTGGGATGGTTTCAAATTTGGCTGTTAAAATACTTGTTTGATTATTGGGGATATGAAATGTCTTGGTTCTAACGCTGTTTGTAAACATTTTACTTTCAAACTCCACGTTTGAGCACTTGCTCAGTAGTCACCGATTGGGAACAAGGAATCTTTGGTCGATCACTGAAATATGGGTGTTTTATTTAGGTAACCCAGCTCAATGCGAAGGCAGCTATGGTGTAAGGGATCCAGCGTTTTGCAGATACTTCCATGCAGCACGTGATGAGAACACAATTTCAGGCTTTATGACCGACTGAGATTCAAGACCAAAGGCTTTATCACCATTGTTGGGTATCTATCGTTTTACCTTGTAAATAAATCTATTCAAGATGCAACGTTTTCTGCTGACTGCCTTTTTATTGTTGTTTGTTTGATCTTTAATCATTAAATCAACCTTAATTATCACATGTGTACAAGGATTCATTCGTGCTTGGTTGAATACGAAGAAAGTAGTTTCTCAGAAAAATAATGGTTTTCTTAGAAATTAGAAAGAGTTGAAACCAAGGAATGCGGAAATGTATGCCACGGAAGTAAATTGTTTGTTGTGACTTTCAAAAGTCGTACGATGAGAAAACGTCGGGGAACAAATTAGTTATGTTTATATTATTTTTATCAGAGCGAAATCCTAGATATATATCCTTCCAGTCAAAGCAAGGTATCAACATATCAGTTATGTTTCTGGACAGTTGTGGAACAAATGAAGTCTGGAATCCAGAACAGACGAGCCGTCTGGAATCCAGAACAGACTAGCCGTCTGGAATCCAGAATACACAGGTAGTCTGGAATCCCGGAACTGGAAATCTGGAATCCAGACGAAGCTGGAATTCAGCACGGAGTCCTAATCTGGAAATTTGGAAACTGGAATCCGGACAAAGCCTGGAATCCAGTCTAGTCTGGAAATTTGGAACCTGGAATCCGGACGAAGCCTGGAATCCAGCCCAGAATTCTAGTCTGGAAATTTGGAACCTGGAATCCGGACAAAGCCTGGAATCCAGCCCAGAAGTCTAGTCTGGAAATTTGGAACCTGGAATCCGGTCGAAGCCTGGAATTCAGTCCGGAATTCTAGTCTGGAAATTTGGAACCTGGAATCCAGACAAAGCTTGGAATTCAGCCCGGAATTCTAGTCTGGAAATTTGGAACCTGGAATCCGGATGAAGTCTGGAATTCTAGAATCAGCCTGGAATCCAGGTTCCAAATTTCCAGATGCCTGGATTCCAGGCCGATTTTTTCCCTACGGGGGGGGGGGATTTCTTTTTAAAAAGTGGGTCTCAACGCAACCTCCCCGACCATTTTGTAAGCACAAATGCTCTCTTCTGTATTATACCCCAAATTCCACATTTTCAGGACAAATTCACCCGCACTTGCTCTAATACTGCATTAAATCTAGACTTTTTAGTTCGTCTATTATGCGCGCGCGCCGATTCCATGTGCAGTGCATTATTTATAGTTCTGTATAAACAGTGCGGTGTTTAACAGTTTTCAGAAGTATGTCTTTGTTATACCCGTATTCCATGCGCAGTTTATTATTTCGTCCATTGAGTGATATCAATCATCAGTATTATATATTATCGCCTGAAGAAAAGCAAGGGCGATAATGATTATAACACCAGTACACTGTGGGCAGTCCCATGATAAAAATGAAAAAAATGAAAAGATTTTAAAATAGATTTTTTTTTATTTTAATACCTGTGTCCCCCTGCTATGTACACTTGTTTTAATTTTGTGGTACACTTGTTTTAATGTTAAAAGAAAAAAGTTCCAACCGTGCGATATCGTTTTTACCGTGCGATATCAGTTTTTACTGTGCGATATCAGTTTTGAACTTTTTTCTTGTAACATTAGAGAATAGGTACCATAAAATTTTGGCACTGGGTAGGATAGGACTGATATCATGGGACTTCATGGTGTGCTGGTGTTATATATAATTAGTACACATCACTTTGATCTTTTTAAGGTTTATATAAAAGCTTTAATTTAAAACAAATATCACAGATCTGATTTATAACCAAGCGTAATAATTAGAATAAGTCGTCACAACAACACAGACCATATATTAAGGGTTTGAAGTTCTTAATCCTTATAAGTGCAAATAATATGCACTTATGCAGTTTTCATCCGTGGTTAAAATCACGCACGTGCAATTACACCAACAAAGCAGAGACGAAGTACCATGCCTATAAAAGAAACTTGCAAGTTACAAAGCGTTTTGATACATTAACATACCAAACAACCAGCAGATGCGAGGCAGAAACAGCAACGGAAAAGAAAAATAGAAAATCAGAATCAAGTGCATAAATCAGCTCGTATATCTATACAGGAAAGCAAAGTCGAACACACATATTGAGTATGAGCACACGTATCTAAATAAAATGATGTACACATAAAATAAGTGTTCTTAAATTAGTAGATCATACACGAGCCGATATCGCACACATAAATATGTATATGTGTACATAAATATTGTGCTCACAGATACGTAGAATAAGTGTGCACCTAATAAGCACACATATTAAGTGTGCACATATATCCGTGCAGGAAAACGAGAGCCTACAAGGAAGAAAGTGCAATGCAATGCTATCAATACGTGTTCATAGCTAGATGCTCACGAGAATCTGTGCAACAGAATATGCGTATATATACGAGCACCTGCAGTTATCCGTTCAGTAAAATGTGGCCGGCAATAAGTGCTTACCGAAATGCGCGTGTGTCTTTCAGACATGTGCACGAATAATAGTACATGTAAATCCGCATATATTTCAAATATGCAACGATTACAAAAGCAAGATCCGAGCAATAATATATGTGCACAGGAATCTGATCGGTGCTGGAAAGCGTGCACAGGTAAGCGCATATAATTTTTCTGAGATATACTGAGTACACATAAAATTTGTGCGAGAACACATAAATATGTGTGCTTGGTAAGCACACATATTTATGTGTGCGATATCGGCTCGTGTATGATCTACTAAGCACACATATTTTATGTGTGCATTATTTTTGAATATGTGTGCTCCCATTTCTGGGAGTGCACTATTCTTCAATCTTCCGATATGGAGTCATTAGCTCAACCCTGAGCCACCATGATGTAGATAGTTTGTACTCGCTTGTTATATTTTATTTTTTTGTGTTGTTTATATGGCTTACGCTGAAATAAAAGTGTTATTATTATTATTAGTATTATTATACCCATTTATCCAGCATCCACTTCGTCCTTGTTACTTCATCTTTTCCGCAGACTGTCATGCACTCATGCTCTGACACCAGACTCTCATGACACCGCCTTTTCAAAATGGCGGGTCATAAATAAATTACTTACTTACTTAATTCTGGTTTTCAATTTCTTGAAGGTTCAGGGCTACCTCTACGTAGTGGAAAACAGTCTGATAGCTTCTTTAAGGTTTTATGCATCAGACAGGGACACGGGGGGGGGGGAGAGGTTTATTTTAAGGCTACGATTAAGTTGGTGGATTTAAGGTTATTCACCAAGTTGTCGGGCTGATTGTTTGCCGTGGTGGGTAATTAGGGCGTATTGGTCCCCACTTCTGTCCGACGTGAGGAAGCGAGGGCGACAGTGTGTTGCTATAGTGGCATATTTCATTTTGAAGTTTCACTTGTTAATCTTGACCAAATTCCGTTCGTTTGGGTTCGAGCTGGGACTAGATCCCGTCACCCTGAAAACTTGGTTCTAGCTCCGATCTAATCTGTCAATTCCCAGTAAAAAATAAACTTTTTTAATAAGTGGAAAGGCGGCCGGGGGGACATTTATCGTTGCCCTTTTCGTACGACGGAAGAGAAGAATTTAGCCCACTCCCTCATAAGGCACCACTAGGTACAAAGCGCTTTCCCTTTTGTCAAATTTGTAGGGTGGTTTGATTTTGCTTCCTGATATACTGAAATCTACGACCCCCGAACCACATCGTGGAAGAATGTGAATATGTTCACAAAGCATTCAAACTTCGTACAGAAAGCTTAGCTCAAACTGGCTAAGGTCTAACAGTTTAATTTTGTTTGTTTATATATTCATTTTTATATGATATGACATGATATTTATTTGCCTTGAAAGCCCAAGGGCAATACAAAACATATTACCTTACTGACACCTTGGCAGACTGGCTTGCAACCGTAGGACCGTGTAAATAGCGCTCCACGCGGCTCATTTTGAGTTTTGATTGACTAATCAAGGCTTCATCTCGGGGAAGGCCGCCCTCTAAATCTTCCAAGTCCGTTGCTTCCTGAAGTCGAGCCTACAGGAAGAATGAACACCTAATTAGCAAAAAGACGGAATTGGTGAAGTACGAAATTGAGATCTGATTAAAATTTACTGGTAATCCGTCCCTCATCGGATAAAAAAAACTTAGCTTCCTGGCATTTAGAATGTGGGACGTCACCGTGTTTAACAGCTCTTAAAAATATCGAAATCCTTAACCAGAGTACGTTTAATGAGGGAACGAGCTGAACTATCCACTTCGTCAACGTAATACCGTGTGACACAATATCTGTATGACGGATTCTCGATGTGACGAATTGCCCGTTATTCGAATTTGGACTTGCGTCACATATTTCTATTTTCGTGCGATACCCAAGTCGGTGCGGGTGTCGTGTTTTTCACTTGGTTTCCTAAAACAATACGGATGTATCAAAAGGCTGAGGCTGACGGATCTAATGGCACGATTCTCAGCTTCAGAACTCCTTTAGCTCCCTCTCCAATTCACTCATTCAAACCTCCAGGCCGTTCCCGAAGGAAACGAGCGGGGCAGACTATGGCACACTAGCACACCACGTACACAAGACTGTTGGCAAAACCTCTGCAATCCATCAGCCAACCAACAGGGCAGGCTAAAGGCAGAAGGCGTATACTGAAGCTAGACTACCCAGTCCGTAATATGACGTGCCCAGTTCTTATAAGCCTAACTTCGTAATCGAATCATACGAAGAGACTAAATTCGGGAATGTGTTCTTCTTGTTTATTATAGGTTGATTAAGGTGTAATAGTATATTGTCTGTGATGATATACATGTCATTTACCTGTATGGACTTTCGGCTGAACTGTACATCACATCGTACTGTATCCGTAGAAACTCAAGAAAATTTAGCTCGTAATACATGCTTTAAGCGGAATTCACACAGAGGGCGTCAAAACATTGTGTAGGTGAAATGACAGACAGGGAGCGAGTTCGCCTAAGTTTTATTTTCAGAAACAGCATTTTCTCTTATTGCATTGTCATTTTACTCCTTGATACCAATATCGTAAATTACAATTACAATCCATAAATACGTTTTACAAACAAAAAATAGTGCTTGACATGTCATTATAGTTAAAAAGATCAACCAACGGATATATTTACAATTGTAACCTATGAATATGGTAACTCTGACGAATGACATGGTAACTCTGAATTAAACTAATTAGCTGTTCTGCATCCGTCGTTTCTGCATTTCAAATTATTTGTCTCGAGTGCGAATTTTTCGACTCCGAACCAAAGCCTGACGAAGTACTTTTTTTGTGGAGTGTTCCTTGGAACAATCCACTATTGCGAGCGCTGTAGCAGCTTTCGGTTTTCGATTTTTGGAACTCGTGAACTAGTGCAAGTATCAAGTTCAAACTTGGTACGCTAGTGGTGGGGTATAATTGTGCCTTTCGGGGTCCCACCCCCACCCCAGCCCGGTTCAGGGGCAAATGGGACCAGATTGCCCACTGAAAAAAGTTCATAACTCGCCCAGAACTGGACACAGGACGATGAAATTCCCTGTACGTGTAAATCCTTAGGCTGGGAAGTTGCTTTTAAAGTTGCACCTCCCCCACCCACACCGTTCATGGGCAACTGGGCCCAGATTGCCCAGGAGTGAAGTTCGTTACCCGTGACAGAAATCATCAGGTATGAAGTTGAAACTTGTTAGGTTTGTGAGCATTGAGTCTCTTTTTTACTTTTTGCGGGTCCCGAACTCCAGCCCCACTTGATTAAGGTATAACCCCACCCCGTTCATGGGCAACTGGGCCCAGATTGCCCAGGAGTGAAGTTCGCTACCCGTGACAGGAATCATCAGGTATCAAGTTGAAACTTGTTAGGTCTGTGAGCATTGAGTCTCTTTTTTGCTTTCTGAGGGTCCCCAACTCCACCCCCACTTGGTTCAGGGACAATTGGGCCCAGACTGCTCATTTTTTAATGTTTTTAACTTGACAATGACTGGAGATAAGGCGATGGAATTCCTTTGTGCTTTTGGTTCATAATGGTTGGGTGTATATGTGTGAAGTTGAACAAACACCCACCCTCCCCGTTCATGGGCAAGTGGGTCCAAATTGCCCATGACAAAAGTTTTTGACCCGTGACTGGGATCAAATTCTAAGCTGGTATAATTGAGGAAAAAGAGGTGTAAATACGCGTTTTTATGGGTCCCCCTCCCCCCCGCTACCGTTCATGGGCAGCTGAGCCCAGATTTCCCATGAGTTAAGTTCGTCTGTGACAGGTCTCATGTTCAATTTTTGTATATTTGGGGAGTTATATCTATGGATGAGGTTTTTGGTTTAACAGCAGCAAATAAGACGACGCGACGTACTTCTTTTATAAACAGATGGAAACTGGACTCTTCTGTCATGACAGATGATATGCCGTAACTATGACAAAGGGGGTGGGTATTAGGCTGCTACGATTTGGCTTATTGCACTTGTTATTACCTTGCTACTGGACAAGAGGTTTAAAGGGTCGGACTGTCTGTCAGACCATCGTTGTTTACCTGACAGTTAGTCGTATTCGTGCAAGATCTTCAACGTTTCTTTTGATTTCTGCTTGCGGTTTGTTTACATTTAAAGTGGGATGATTATGTCCCCCGGCGTGGTGAAGCTCGCTCGCTTTGTGAATTGGTCTTCAGTCTACAAAACT
The DNA here is from genome assembly GCA_023053575.1 of Branchinecta lynchi. Classification (NCBI taxonomy): domain Eukaryota; kingdom Metazoa; phylum Arthropoda; class Branchiopoda; order Anostraca; family Branchinectidae; genus Branchinecta; species Branchinecta lynchi. Next base: position 12,027,811 of record JAKZAP010000001.1, read on the forward strand.
AGATCAAGCGGATGGGTAGGAGAAAGAGCCTTACCAATACCCTCTATTTGCATGTTTGCTCTTAGAATGTAAAAGTGTGTTTACCTTTTTCGACGGCACTGGAGACGGCTCTGGCGCGCTTGATCTTGATCCATTTACGCCTTCCAAATTTCCAGGAACCACTCCATTTGTCAAACCATGGTCTGTATCTGACAATGTATTTGCCTTGAGGACATTGATTGAGTGCTGATTAAACCTAATAAGAAAATCTCCCCTCTATACGACAGAATTTGAAATCCTGCAATAACTTATAAGTTGAAAGGGTCTGTCTGGATCCTTTCCGTAAATATATTTCCGTCAGTTCTCGCTAGAGCGTCTTTCAGGCAATGACGTCAAAACGCACAGAAGAGAAGATTGGTGCTCCTCTCCGCCAAGTTCGAGAAAGGACGGAAATGAAAATGAAAGGAGATCCTGAAGATATTCGCAGAATGAACTTATTACACGCTGATGTTCCAAACTGACAGAGATTACATTGATAATTATTCAGTGACTGGAAATGAAGAAACCAGGCGTCGTCGAACCGCGTCCAGGTGGGAGGCAAAGGTTTTAGCCACTTGCACAGTTGCAAGAAGAATATAAATGTATGTGCGGGTTCTCAATACTTATGGCACTTTCCGAACGAGAAAGTTCTGGTATCACGATATACATGGCTTTAAGTAACAAGAGCTACGAGCTCATATGGCACTTGTACGAGTAGGCTGTACAAGAAAGTAGATGAAAACGTCACAAAATACACCCGCCATCCAAAAAGGCGGTTCGGAAATAGAAATAGGATATTTAGTTTCACTCATTTCTGAGCAGTTCCGGCATCGTCTCGATTGCAAATGCACATGACTGTTCAAACTTTCATCCCAATAAATCCATTTGTTTGATCCCTAGACGTGCTACACGATTTCCGGTACTCACTCTATTTCCACCTACCGTGGCCGAATCTGGTTCGGAATAAAAAAAAATCGACCACCTAAAGCATCTTCGTTTATACCATCTACCAAGTTTCACTCGAATCTGAGCATTTTTGGAAAGTTCCGGTACCCCCCCCCCCCCTTCCCACCAACGTTGTCGGAGCCGGTTCGGGCCCAATCTCTTAATTCCCTCATCAAGTTTGACTGAAATTGGAGCATAGCCTATCTGCAAGTTTCCAGTACCCCCCCCCCCCCCCTACCTTGGCCGAATCCGGCCCAGACGCCAAATAACAAATCTAGGCCGCATAAACTACTGTCGAATTGCATCTCATTCGGTCCATCCGTTTGGTTTTTGTGCATGTCAAAAGTCCCCCCACCCCCCATTCCCCTAATCGTGGTCGCATATGGTTCGAACGCATGTTTTACATGTCGAGGCCATCGATTCGTATCACCCATGAAGTTTCACTCGAATCAGACCACTCGTTCGCAATTTATAGAAGTCCATATTTCTCTTCTCTTGCTCCCCCAAAAATGCTCGGATCTAGGAACGGAAGTTTCCGGGGGTATGTTGTGTCAGGTTTTTAAGTCAAGATAATTCGGGTCGCTAATATGCCTGCAAAGTTTCGTTGTCGTTTTACATCTGGAACTATTCTAACTCACGACTACCGGAATTCCAGGAAACCCCCTCCAACTCCCCCCACAGAGCCCCGAAACCATCTGGCTCCGTCAATTTCATCTAGGCCTAATGCTTGTTCCATCCATTAAGTTTCGTCCCAATCCCTCTACTTTTAGAGTTTCTTGAGTTTTCCACACACCCCCCCCCCCCCATCCCCACAGGTATCGGACCCGACTCGGACGTGACACTGAACGTCCGAGGCGATAGCTCACCAGACAAGTTTCATTCAAATCCAATCACCCGTTCAAAAGTTATGCACGCCACTGGATTCCGGACTCCCCATCCACCCACTCCTCCCACGATGGTCGGGTCGGGGAAACGGCTGTTCTCAAGTCAATCTGTTCGGATCCCTGACATACCTGCCAAGTTTCATCGCCCTAGGACATCAGGAAGTATGCCGAACTCGCGGGATCGCTAGAAATCCGGACCCCCACCCCAACTCCCCCACAGTGCCCTGATCCGGTCCGGTTATGTCAATGACGTGTCGAGGACCTGTGCTTGTTTTTCCCACCAAGTTTCATCCCGATCCCTCCACTTTAAGCGTTTCTCAAAATTTCCGGTTAGCTCCTCCAACTCCCCCCAGTGTCATCGGATCCGGCCCGGATTTAAAGTGAGGTGTCTGAGACACAAGGTCATCCTAAATATCAATTTTCATCAAGATCCGATCACCCGTTCAAAAGTTATGCACGCCACTAGATTCCGGACTCCCCATCCACCGACTCCCCCCACGATGGTCGGGTCGGGGAAACGGCTGTTCTCAAGTCAATCTGTTCGGATCCTTGACATACCTGCCAAGTTTCATCGCCCTAGGACACCAGGAAGTATGCTGAACTCGCGGGATCGCTAGAAATCCGGACCCCCATCCCAACTCCCCCACAGTGCCCTGATCCGGTCCGGTTATGTCAATGACGTGTCTAGGACCTGTGCTTGTTTTTCCCACCAAGTTTCATCCCGATCCCTCCACTTTAAGCGTTTCTCAAAATTTCCGGTTCCCCACCCCAACTCCCCCACAGTGCCCTGATCCGGTCCGGTTATGTCAATGACGTTTCTAGGACCTGTGGTTGTTTTTCCCACCAAGTTTCATCCCGATCCCTCCACTTTAAGCGTTTCTCAAAATTTCCGGTTCCCTCCTCCAACTCCCCCCAGTGTCATCGGATCCGGCCCGGATTTAAAGTGAGGTGTCTGAGACACGAGGTCATCCTAAATATCAATTTTCATCAAGATCCGATCACCCGTTCGCAAGCTAAAAATACCTCAAATTTTGGCTTCACCCTCCCTCCACCCCACCCCCCCCCCCCCAGATGGTCGAATCGGGGAATTGATGATTTCCTATTTAAGCTGGTCGGGTCCCAGACATGCCTGTCAATTTCCATCGTCCCAGCACATCAGGAAGCACGGAACTCGCGGGATCACTACAAATTCGGACTTCTCCCCCCCCCCCAACTCCCCCAAAGTGAGCGGATCCGTTCCGGTTATATCAGTCACGTATCTAGGACTTTTGCTTGTACTTTCCACCAAGTTTCATTCGGATCCCTCCACTCTAAGTGTTTTCCAAGATTTCCGGTTTCCCCCTCTAACTCCCCCCAGTGTCACCGGATCCGGTCTGGATTTAAAATGGAGGGTCTGAGACACGAAGTCCTTCCATGTATTAAGTTTCATTAAGATCCGATCACCCGTTCGTAAGCTAAAAATATCTCATTTTTCCTATTTTTTCCGGATTCCCCCTCCCTCCACTCCCCTCCAGATGGTCGGATCGAGGAAGCGACAATTTCTAATTTAATCTGGTCCAGTTCCTGATATGCTTGCCAAGTTTCATCGTCCTAGCTTATCTGGAAGTGCCCGAACTAGCAAAACCGGGACCGACAGACCGACTGACGGACAGAAATAACAATCGCTATATGGCACTTGAGTAAGCTCAAGTGCCATAAAAATAAGTATGTTCAGAATTCTCTTTAAGGTCCGGATTCTGTATTGCCAGAAAAGGTCCTCCGGGTACTTGCACGTGTCTTAATTATAATGAGGACGAGAAAAAAATGTCAGGGAAGAATCGGTGAAGCGAACAATTATTATTATTGTTGCCATATTTGCCAGCACAAGTAAAAAGCGGCCAAGTATAAACAAAGAAAAAAGAATGGACGACTGGAAAAAAACAAACTAACTGTAGTTTATGGGATGCAAGGCTCGTTTCAATCAAATATCGAGGACCTTGTACCAATTCACCAGAAAGTGTAGTGAAAGTGTAGTAGAAATTGTCAAAATGAATAGCTTCTTACAATGGAGTAGCTGTGATGGAGTAGCGATACGTGATACGTGTGATACGTCCAGTTTCTTCCGAGTCGAACACTTTGCCTGGTCAATTCCTGCAAAACCGGTTTCGCTTGTGATTCACCAGGTACATTTTTTTCAACACCCAAGTCATCGTTTTCCTCTTTTCCTTATACTCGTCAAAACGCAGTAAGTTGAGATGAACGACGATGCGCATAACAGAGAACAAACTGATTGGGTATTTTCAAGGTACAAAGTTCTCTGTTTTCCTCCGCATTTTACGTTTTGACGCAATGAGAGATGATAAAAAGGAGACGGAGAAGAGAAAACAGACAATGTAGACTACAAGACCACGACAACGAAAAATGATAGTTCCCTAATTAAAGCACACGGATCGGTGGCGCCGAGCCTTCGTCAGGAAATCTCTGGAGGAATTATTGTGTAAAAAAAACTGGCTTTAGGGAGGAGAAACACAGCGAGATGCCTAAATGCTTGAAGCCCAGGTTCTCTCGTCTGTTTTTTTTTTCTTGCTCGAAACTGGTTGCTGTGTTAAGACAAGAATGTTCCCAGAGAGTTCAATGTGAGTTCGGATGCGAATATACGGAGGAACTCAATACTTCAGTCTGATTGCGAAGTTCAGACTGGATAGAACCTTAACTTAAAAAACTGAAGCGAAGGTAAAGTGAGAAATTACGGAATTATCATCGCGGAAAAGAGACTTGGCGGAGGGGTTGAAGCGACGCGAAACAAGCATCCGCCAGCAATCGCCGGATTCTTCCGTGCTAAAAGCGCGAACACACGATCAGGATTTCCTGGCCGGATTTCCTGCACTTTCATCATAAAGTTGAACAAATCTCAACTTTTCCACATGAAAGTGATGATGCTGGCGAAAATCCGGGCAGGAATTCCAGTCCGAGAGCTCCTAATCCTGATCGTGTGTTCGCACTATAATACGAAAATACCAATCGACTCATCCCGGACACAACTTGGATAGCTCGTATAAAATGTGTAAAAGGAAACCGGGCTTAAAACTGAGCCCACAGACCGCAAAGAGACATGTCTTAGGGTTGAAAAGAAACGAAAAAGATTTACGTTTGCTGCAGCCGAATTCGTCGTTGTGAAAGCAAATCCAGCCTCTCTCGTCACAAGACTAGACTTACGAAACTGAAAAAAGGTGAAGTTTTATAAGAAATAACGAAATCTTTATCAACGACCGAACCTCGCTCCCACGCTAAAAACATCTGATCCGTTTACAGAGTTTCAGTTTAAAACGAAACTGGAGCAAAACTGCTGCTCGACACTATGGCAACAGTTTCTGAAGAGCTCCTCGTTGTTTCTGCGTTACATTATCCGTTCTCTCATTTTGTTATTCAATCCCCGACTAAAATATCTTTACTTTTTTTTTACAGACCTACTGACAGCGTTGCCACATCAAAAATATTTAGAGAGTGACTTTTGGCCCAAAACAGAAAGTAAATTAGGAGTGAAATTTTATTTTCACGAGAAAACGTGAAACGGGTCACTTTTGGTCGGAATCGCGTATGCAAAAATGACACATCTTAGTTTTACTTTAATGAAAGAACTTGAAATACTCACGTATGGTCGGAATCCCTGCTGCAGAAATTACACATTTGGACGTTTTTCGAAATATAGTAATTTTCAGGACAAGCGTGACAAAAACAAAATAGAGTGACAATTCACACTGTCGTGCGACATGTGGCAACCCTGCTTACTGATACCAACTGATACCAAACTCTAAATGGGGAGCACATCCTCATCACGTATTTGTTGTCATACGCCTTTTTTCGAAATTTGTATGTGTGTTTCCAAGATTGTCTTTGCAAGTCTCTGTGGATGATTCTACCCTTCCTAGTTTCGGGACCACCGCAAAGCCTTGTGACTATAGCAGCCAGCACATGTTCGCGCGAATATATCCAGCGCCGACTAAAGAAAATCCGTTTCGCTCGTTTCAACCCCACGTCAAGTCTGTTTTTTTTTCGTGTGGTCTATATAATAATCTCCACCGTCTGAAGGCATTTAACTTCAAACTGGGTTTCCACAACCTACCTGAAGTATTTTCACAGGCGGGCGGAAAGGTAATTCTTGTGCTATACTGAATAAACATATATATATATACATACCTTCTGACTAGCGGCTGGGAGTGAGAAGCGTCGGCAAAGCCTTCATCACTGGTAACGAAATCGAGGTCCCGGAATCTAGTTATATCAGTTAAAGGGTCTTTCACGCCAGCGCTGATATCCTTGGCAAAATCTGGAATAAATTCCCGTGCTCATTCCCTGAAAAAACAGGCGAGTCCAGGAAATAAAACAAATGGTGGACAAATGGAATAAAACAAAATCGAGTTTTGAACTCAAGAGGCTGTAAATCAAATCTTCCTATCTGAGATAAGCAATTCATTAGATACACAGAAGTGGTAGACGCTGTCTCTGTTCCCCCGTGTTGTAAGAGGGCTTGCTTTTTCAAAACCAAGCTCTTCTTTTCAAAGGATAAGACACAGCTTCCGCCCTTAAGATGTATGGAATGGATCTGAGGCTAAATACGTCGGAAACGTATTCGAGAATCCCTCAAATGTCGACAAGGAATCGGTGTTTATATCCGTGGATCGATAAAAAGTATTCGAGAAAAGATAAAAAGGATTCGAGAATGTTTTAAAAGTATCTGACATTTAAACTGAAATTAGGTATTAGAGAATGAAACAAATGTATTCGAGAATGACAAAATTGTAGTCGATAATTTTTATTTTTTAACTTCTCGAATGTATTTTTGTCATTCTCGACACATTTGTGTCATTCTCATGTTCCTTATTTGATTCAAATGTCAAATACATTTTAGAAATTTTCGAATACATTTTATCTTTTCTCTAATACTTTTTTTGGTTTCTGGAAGACTTAAAAACTTTCCGTCGATTCTCAAATACAAATACCGATTCCTCGAAGACATTTAAGGGATTCTCGAATATATTTCGGGGATTTTCGAAAATATCTTCGACGTATTTAGTCTCAAATTCATTCCATAAAGACGCAATCCGGCATCTGATTCTGGAGTAAACACCATAGGTTTCAAAAGCTCAGGTTTCAGGAACAAGGGTGGATGGAACCATTCGCGGCGTACAGAGCCTAGGCATAGAGTCGGTCTAATTCTTTTCTCTTTTTTTTTGCGAAAACGGCAACTGCGAAAAAACAGAGTAGGCTACTCCTTCATTCCAAGCTGACTGAAGAAGAAATCAGGTTCAGCAAAATTCTGCAATGTCCGTGCTACAGACTGGCAAATCTTACCTGACTTACCCGATTCGTGTCATTCAAGCAACTGAATAAAGGAGACGGGGGGGGGGGAGAACTTCTGGGCAACTAACCTTGCTCATCAAGCTTAGCGCATTCTGTGAAAACTTCGCTAGGATCTCCGAGATGAACTCTATCTCTGTGAAAATAATGGGAGTGAATGAATTTGGTCCAAAATTCGCTCTCGCTCATCTTCTTCGGTACGAATTGCTCGTGTTTTCTCTTCACTGCCGGATATGTTTTATAAATGGCATCGATCATGTCTTGGTTCAGATTGACTCGGAGTTCGTTTACGCCGTCACTCTGAGGTTTGATTTCTGCCTAGAAAAAAAACTTTTAACGGGAACAATAACAAGACCAAAGGTTTCGATGGGATCCCAAAAATTCAATATCTGATCCAGACAACTGGGTCTTGTCTTAGCCAGATCCAGTCTTCGCCAGACTCCTTGAACATTTTTACAACTAAAATTCAGAAACAGATTAAGGCCAAATAACTAATCACCTGAGAAAACCAAGTTCAGATTTGGATTCAGCCTGTTGTTTTTACCCCTATAAGTCATATCTGTTTTGACGAAAACTTCCTGCCACTTCTGCCAATTTCCCGGTTCCGGCCGAACTCCAGAACTACTTGTCCGGCGAAAAAAGAAAGCTCGAAGACGAAATCAGGGTATCTTCTTTCCCCAGTAATGAACATCTAATCAACTTCAAATAGAAATTTAGCTTATAACAAATTTTCCGATTCCAGTCGGATTCCGGTCGAACTATATGTCTGGGTAAAATATGATTGTCATACAGGGACTCAGCATCTCTTCTTACCCTAAATCGCTTATCTAATCAACTAGAAATAAAACTTTGACTTCCAACAGATTTCCGGTTTTGGCCGGATTCCGGACGAACTACATGTCCGGGTAGAAAATTGTTTTCACATAAGTGTTCAGCATGTCTTCTTGCCCTAAATCGAACATCTAATCAACTCCAAATAAAACTTTTAATTTTGATAAACTTTCCGGCTTGGGCCGGATTCCGGTCGAAATACTTGTCCGTCGAGAAAATAGTTTTCACCATCGTCTTCAGCATGTCTTCCTACCTCTAAATCGAACATCTAATCAACTTCAAATAAAACTTTTACTTTCAACAAACTTTCCGGTTTGGGCCGGATTCCGGGCGAAATACTTGTCCGTCGAGAAAATAGTTTTCACCATCCTCTTCAGCATGTTTTCCGACCCCTAAATCGAACATCTAATCAATTTCAAATAAAACTTTTACTTTCAACAAACTTTCCGGTTTGGGCCGGATTCCGGGCGAAATACTTGTCCGTCGAGAAAATAATTTTCACCATCGTCTTCAGCATGTCTTCCTACCACTAAATCGAACATCTAATCAACTTCAAATAAAACTTTTACTTTCAACAAACTTTCCGGTTTTGGCCGGATTCCGGGCGAACTACTTGTCCGATGACAAAATAGTTTTCACCATCGTCTTCAGCATGTCTTCCTACCCCTAAATCGAACATCTAATCAACTTCAAATAAAACTTTTACTTTCAACAAACTTTCCGGTTTTGGCCGGATTCCGGGCGAACTACTTGTCCGATGACAAAATAATTTTCACCATCGTGTTCAGCATGTCTTCTTACCCCATAATTGACTATCACATTAGCTGTTTCAAAATATTTTGTTTGTCCCTTAATTTGAATCCCCTCCCCCACCCCTAAATGTAGAGCTACAAAGCCCATCTACGAACTTGACTGGTCCGACGACCCAACGAACCCTCACACCAAGTTTCATCAAAATATCTCGTTCCCTTCGAGAGTTATCGTGCTTACAGACGGACGGACAGACGGACGGACGGACGGACGGACGGACGGACGGACGGACGGACGGACAGACGGACAACTTTTGCGATGTCATAGGTATCCCTCCACTTACGTTTTGGGATCCCAAAAATAGACCAAAGTTTTAGATGGGATAACAACAATTTCAATATTTGATCCAGACAATTGGGTCTTGTCTTCGCCAGATCCAATCTTCACCAGACTCCTTGAACATTCTGTCTATTAAAATTTAGCAACAGATTAAGGCCAAATAGTTACTCATCTGAGAAAACTAAGTTCAGACATCGATTCAGCATGTGTGTTTACTCCTATAAGTCATATCTATTTTGACGAAACCGATCGAAACTTATTGCCTTATTTCTGCCAATTTTCCGGTCCGTCGGAATTCCAGAAATACTTATCTGGCGATAAAATAAAGATCAAAAACGAATTCAGTGTATCTCCTAACCCCTAATTCCAACATCTGATCAAATTCACATGCAGATTCCGGTTTCAGCCAGATTCCGGGCGAACTATATGACCGCGTAGAAAAGATTCTCGTATACGGATTCAGGATCTCTTCTTACCCCTAAATCGAAAATCTAATCAATTTCAAACAAAACTTTTACTAACAAACTTTCCGGTTTTGGTTCGGATTCCGGGCGAACTACCTTGCCCGGTGAGAAAATGGTTTCCATAACCTTGTCCAGCATGTCTTCTTAGCCCTTAATCGACTCATTAGCTGTTTAAAATTATTTTGTTTGCCCCTTAATTCGAACCCACTCCTCCAACCCTAAACGTAGGGCTACAGGGTCCATCTACGAACTCGACCTTTTCCTTAACCCAAAGGATCCTCACATCAAGTTTCATCAAAATACTTCATTCCTTTCGAGAGTTATCCTGCTCACAGACGGACAGACAACTTTTGCGATGTCCTACGTATCCCTCCACTTACGTTTTGGGATCCCAAAAAGTAGCAGAGCTACTACAGACCCACTAGTTCTAGGAGACACAAGAGACTACCCGCCCCCCTCCCGAAATCAAGATTACATGTGAATAACATGGCTGAGCTTTATAGATTGCATGTGTTGTCATCTACCTCTTAAATTCTTCGGTACTTTGGTTCCAAGCTAGGACTCTTTCGAATTCCTTGATCTTTGGTCTTAATTTGGTTGAAGACCAATTGCTGTTTTGATGGGTTGCGTCTTCTTTTGGTACTGCTGCCGTCGGGATTTCAGTGGAACCTCCTACTCGGATCTGGGCCCAGGAGGAAGTATCCTGTCATTTAGGATGGAAGTTCGATTTAAAAAAAAATTGTCTTTGTCTGGCTAACACTCATAATGCCCACGATCACAATGCCCACAACTCAAAATGTCCACTATAAATGCCCACGGCTCAAAATGCATACGGTTCAAAATGACCACGATTCAAAATGACCACGGTATGTATCTATGTATGTATAATCTATATAACCCATTACATTCAAACTGAATAAGAACGGAGTAAATGGAAGATAAAGAACAAAAGAGAGAAAAGACAATTAGCGATCAATGACAAAATGTATACAGCACTACAGATGAAGTAAAACACAAAGGGCGAGTTAATCAGTGGTCCTCCATTGGGCACAAAGTACTGCTAACCACGGGTGTGCGGCGGTTCCAAGAACTTTCTGAACTATCTTATCTACAGAATCGTTGGGTTCTACCAGGCTGAATTTTCTTATTAGGTACCTGTTGCGTGTCCGCGGGTGGCATTTTTAGCAAAAATTTTAGGTAACGAAATTAAAGCGACACTGCTCGGTGGTCGTGAATAGTTTCCAAAATGGAGCCCAATATAAAACGTGGGGAACTGCCCGCGGTTCAGAATGCCCACGATTGAATTATTTGAGGTGTTCAGCCTCTAGTAAACTGGAATTAGCGTGTTATTGATGATTCAGAACAATTTTCACCTTCATGTTGGAAGTTGACTGGAGGGTCTGGATCGATTAGTTTCGCTTTCGTGCTGGAACAATGTTTTTGTTTCTTCTGCACTTTCACGTTAAACAATTCTGAACAGATCAATAAACACAAAAATAATTCCTTTCAACACCTTTTTCGTGGTAATCCTGACCGTTGTAATCTCGCTATCCGCTGTCCGGTGACATTTTGTCCTCTTGGCCTTCCCTGTGGACAGTTCGAGCAGTCAGCATTTTGGACCAGGACGATTTTAGCCTTCCCTGTGGACATTTTGAACTGTCGACATTTTCAGGTGTTGATATTTTGGACGATTCGATTTCGGGATTTTCGAATTCACTGTTGGGCATTTGGATTCATGGCCGTTTTGATCCTGGGCGTTCTGAATCGTGAGCATTTTAATCGTGGGCATTTTGATCCGTTTTGATCCTGGGCATTCTGAATCGTGAGCATTTTAATCGTGAGCATTTTAATCGTGGGCATTCTGAGCGTGGGCATTGTGAGGGTGTGCGGTGCTTTTGATCGTGGTGATTTTGGGAATCACCCCTTTGTCTTTCCCTTTTTCTTTCCTTGTTTGATAGCAGAGCAAAATAACACTAGGGAGTAGCGCCAAGACATTTGAAGTTTGACATGGACCGTAATAGCAGCGATACTTGCACCACTAGCGACAGAGAACGTCCCTACTGAAATTCATTCAGCCGTTCACCAGCGCTGGCTTCAATAGCTTCATATTCTGAACATGGCAAAAAAAATTATACAGCCTACACTGTTTCATTGGTGTGTGCAGACCGCATCTTTTCTTTACTAGCAATTTATTAAAGTTCAATGGGCACATCAAACTACCCCAAGCCCACTCTGTAACAACCTAGGACCAACGGTTACCCCCTAGCTCAGCAGATTTGTCAACAGTTTCCTCTCTGTGATATTACAAAGCGTAATTTTTTGGGCCAGTACATACTCAAATTTACTAGCTTGGACAAAGATAAGACTGATTTTCTTATAATACTTAGTTGATCTTTATTTAATGCCTAAATCACCTTGCAGAATTCAGATTTAAAATAGGCTATTTGTTCCTGAAAGATTTTTGAAGCTAAGTTATTTTTTATAAACTGGTACATATTCTGGTACATTTTATAAAGCACGTTAGCCAAATTACGACCGAAGAAGAAGTGGAAGAAAACCATCGAAGGTTTAAATTATATATGACTAGAATATTTTTGAGATTTAACATGTCTTCTAATGATTCCGACTCCCGATTTGCACCCTGCTTTGGTGACATCTCAAATATATCCTTTTATATCAAGCATTGCCGGGAGTTTTTGAATTTCCTGCCACGATATCCCAGCTCCTAAGATTTAGATCGCCGAAATGCCAGAGAGGTAAAGACAAGCGATAACATGAAAACGGCCGATTTTCGTAGCGCCTTCTAGAGGAAGTTGGAAATGTTTATTTGTGAAGCATTTAATACAAAATAAATCATTAGAAGTGTCCATTGTACTTTAACCTGCAGGTTTGTCTCGCTTTAAATTCCGCAAACGTACTGGGCGGCGCTACGAATATGGCCCGTTCGCAAAGCATGGAAAGCATAGGTCTTGGCGCTCCTCCCTACTGTTATTTTGCTCTGTTTAATAGGATGCACTCAACATGGATCTAAGATGTGTTATGTGTCACTTGAAAAAGGGGCAATCTTAATTCTTACTCCTTTTTTCGACGCTGTTTCATTTTGCATCAGCAACTTTCCAGCGCTTCAGCGAAAGCTACAATGCCCGAGGACAACTCTTTAAAAAATCAGGGCATGAAAAGCTTGAAAATGTTGTCTTTCAGTTGGATGGCTGGGTAGCAATTCCAATTTTTTAACAACGGCGCGCACAGTTTCCCAACATACTTCGTCGAACCTCCTCTTCCCAGAGCGGGAATCTGGACAGACTCAAGAAAAACCAAAGAAAAATCGCTAAAATTCACGGTTCAGGTAGCCGATTGGTATTTTCGAAAAACGAAAGATCAAAGGATCGCTCCAGTCAAAAAAGACCTTCGGAATAGACGAATATCTAGGACCTCAAAAAGAAACTGTCTCCTAATAGACTACGAAGCAATCTTCGGAAGTATGCTGATTAGCCGAAAATAGCAAAGAACCGAGGCGAGAGGAAGTCTCCCGTCGCAACATTGTAAGAACCTTATTGATGTACAGGCGTACTTTTGACATTCCCCACGGGGTCACACTGAGGAGTATCCATGTTTCCGCATTCTCGCGAATGGGGAATGCTCCGGCTATCACCATCACCAAAAAGGGATCCATTCCAAACTCGGTTGGGAGTCGGTTTTAGGAGTTGCTGGTGTTGTTTGATTTAAAAAAAAAAACAGAAGTTAATGAAATTCCCCTGATCAGTAGTGAGTTTAACTGTCGGATACTACTGATAATAAGGGTGTCCACTTTGTTATAATTATTAATGCTTTCGTAAATAATCAAATCACACAGATTAAAAAAAGATTGTTTTCAAATAAGTAAAAATAATGAACAGTGCATCAGCCGCTGTGTTCCAACAAGCGACGGTTTAAGAATCATTGACCCTTGAGAGTGGTACCTGTCAACAGGGGCGTCGCAAGGGGGGGGGGTGCGGGGGGTGCAGCATCCCCCCCACCTTTTTGAGATTCGGTAAAATGGAGGCCCAAAATTTTACTAAAACTATTCGGTATTTTCTCGATAGCACAACTATTCGTTATATTTCCGGGGATTCGGTAGTTATACAGAATTCTAAATAGGCTATTTGTACAAGTCTCTTCGGTATAATGATCGGGATTCGGTATAATTGCCAGTATTCGGTAGCTATCACGAATGTGGTGAGAGAATTTACTGAAATCATTTGGTAATTTTTCAATGCCGGAACTTTCGGTATACTTATGGAGATTCCGTAATTACACAGAATCCGGAATAAGCTATTGGTTCAAAATTATTCGGTAATCGGTATCATGATTGGGATTTGGTAATTTATTCAGTATAATTTCCAGGATTCGGAAGTTAACCACGAATCCTGACTTTGTTCCAGTTTCGACGGAAGTACACCGAATATATTGTTCGGTAGTCTTCCGATACCAAAACAACTGGGTATAATAACCGGGATACGGTAGTTATACAGAATACCGAACATGCTATCGGTTTAAACTTATTCGGTATAATAACTGGGATTCGGTAACTTATTCGTTATAATTGCCAAGATTCGGAAGTTACTACGAACCTCGAAACTCAGAAGAGGTCGAGTGAAGCACTGGCCTCCGACAAAAGTGATGATCTGTGATATCACTGAAAGTCTTTAATTTTATTTTCGATCCCAAAAAGAATATCTAATCAAAAATATTTCGAAAATTCCGCCTGCAGCACTTTTCGTAATATTCTCTATTTTGTGGAAGGCCGCGTCATTTGACGGGGGTTTTAAGCCAGTTTTAGGATTGAGATTTCGAAACATTAAAAGCCTGTTAAAAGCTAGAATTTGGATGGAAATTAAATTTGGCAGGAAAAAGCAAAAAAAAATTCGCCTGCGGCACTCACTTTATGTGATTATAGGTAGTATATTGACTGGACTACAGTTGCTGCTGCTGCCGGAACGTCGCTCCATCCGGCTTCTGGAACTTCTTAGAGTCTCGGTATTTAATCAACGTAAATGATGGAATTTGTAAGAGAAGCAGTTAAATTTAAGCCTACAAAAAAAAATGGATTTCGAAAATTTTGGCCTGCTGTGCTCGATTCAACTTTCTATTGGCTATAATAGATAGTAGCTGTTCCTGCAATCATTCCCGGCAATATATTCTCCATGTGGGCTTCGCCAAAACACCGCCTAATAGTTGGCTTATCGTCGTTCATACTGCCTTTTATTGTTACTCTTCCTACGTAATCGTTTCTGTTCCATAATTTAAAACTCGAATTCTTACTTCCAGGATTCTGTAAAATTTTTGAAAGATTCGGTAAAATTTTGGCTCTGCACCCCCCCCCCCCCCCCCCCCCCCCCCCCCCCCCCCCCCCCCCCCCCCCCCCCCCCCCCGCCACCGAAAATGTACTTGCGACGCCCCTGTCTGTCAATGTTAGGACCGTCCTATTTGTCATATGATCTGCTTTACCTAGGATAAAGAAGAAGTATGACATTTTGGATGACATTCGAGCAGCAAAAACAGCAGCGGTGTCGAAAATTAAATCTCAGCACTAGTTTTTTATGGCACTTGCAGCCTCTGGCTCCAGTGCAATACCGATCGCAATTCCGTCTGTCGGTCGGTCCGGTTTTTTTTGTCACACTTTTTCGAGTTAGGGTACTTCCAGATGTGCTAGGACGATGAAACTTGGCAGGCGTATCAGGGACCCGACCAAACTAACCTGGATATAAGCAGTTTCCCGATCCTACCATCTGCGGGGGAGTGGAGGGCGGAGGGATCTGGGAAATTTAGGGCAGTTTTTCACACTTTTCGAGTTAGGGTACTTCCAGATGTCCTAGGAGGATTAAACTTGGCAGGCGTATCAAGGAACCGACTTGGAAAATATCAGTGGAGGGCGTGGAATCTGGAAAAAAATTGAGCAGTGCATAACTTTTGAACGGGTGACCGGCTTGGAATGAAACTTGATAACTGAATAAAGGACATATATCTGATGTACCAAATTCGGTAGCTACAGGGAATCTGGGGGGGGGGGAGGGAGACAGGAAATCTCGAGAAACGGTTAGAATTAAGGGATCCGAGTGAAACTTGCTGGGAGGAAAAACAAGCATCTGACCCATATAAATCGTTTACAAAATTGGACTGGATCCGGACCCTTGGGAGGGGACCCTTGGGAGGGGAGATTCCATGAATTCCAGTTATGTAAGTTTTGAGGATTCTCGCGATGAAACTAGGGAGACATACCAGGGACCCGACCAAACTAAATTGGAAACAATCGGTTTCTCGAACCGACCATCTGGGGGGGGGTGGAGGGCGGGGGAATCTAGAAAATTAAGTAGTGTGTAACTTTTGAACGGGTGATCGGATTGGAATAAAACTTGATAAGTAAATGAAGGACATGTCTTCGATGTCCCATTTGAGGTCCGGACGGGATTCGGTAGCTGTTGGGGGGCGGCGGAAATCTCGAGAAACAGTCAGAATGGAGGGATCGGGAGTGGAACTTGCTGGGAAGATCAAGCATCTGCCCCAGATAATCGTTTACACAGTTGGACTGGATCCGGACCCTTGGGGCGGGGGTAGGAGCGGAGTTTTCCCTGAATTCCGGTGACGTCAGTTTTGGTGATTTTCGCGAAGAAACTAGGGAGGCATATCAGGGACCCGATCAGAACTGAATTGTAAATAAAAATTTAGTCGATTCGATAGTCGTCGAGGAGTAGAGGGAGGAGGAATCCCGAATATTGAGTTATACGTAACTTTGGAACGGGTGACAGGATTTGAGTGAAATTTAATAATTGAACAGAGGACATGTCTCTGGTGATCTTTTTCATGTCCGGACAGGATCCGACAACAGTGGGGGGGGGGGGGGTAATACGTAACTGGCTGGTACTGGAGAGAGTGGGATGGAATAACAAACAGATACTCCAGATAAATCTTTTTCAGAACTGGATTGGCTCTGGCGACTGTGGGGGAGTTGAGCTACCGAAGGGCTTGTGAACAGAGTTCGCAAACCACTACAATAGTCTTGTAGAAGCCGGCCATAGGATCAGTGATCCCGCCCGAAGGCAAATTCATCTAACCAGTTCACATTCCCATGTCACGGAAATTAATAATATAGATGGCCCTTTACACAAGGGACTTGTACCGTGACCAATATAAACAATTTTTCGAATATAATTTAGAAGTCTAGGACTCCCCTTGTCGGAGCCACGTAGACAAACCAGGACCCACAACCTTGTAAGCAGAGGGTCCGGGGTTCAAATCCCGGCTGAGGAGCATTTTTGTCTATCAGTTCCCTACTTATAAATGTTAGAGTGGGAGTCCGGAATTCCGGTGATCACGAGTTAAGTGACTTCCAGATGCGCTAGGAGATGCAACTAGGCTGGAATATTAGGCATTCGACAAGATTGGCTTAAAAATCGCCAATTTCCAAATCCGACTATTCCTTAAAGCACCAATCTTGACCGCAAAGTAAGAAAAATACTTTGACAGAGATACAGATACTCTGGATAAATCTTTTTCAGAACTGGATTGGCTCTGGCGACTGTGGGGGGAGTTTCAGTGGGTAATATAGATGGCACTTTACACAAGGGACTTGTACCGTGACCAATACCATAAACGATTTCTCGAATATAATTTAGAAGTCTAGGACTCCCTTGTCGGAGCCACGTAGACAAACCAGGACCCACAACCTTGTAAGCAGAGACCTTGTAAGCAGAGGGTCCGGGGTTAAAATCCCGGCTGAGGAGCATTTTTGTCTATCAGTTCACTACTTATAAATGTTTCCATCTCAAGGGCGTCTTCCCCATTAAAATTATACAGTTGGTTTTATTTGGTTTTCACCACGAGACCCCGTTTAGTGGGTCCTAATTGTCTACGTGGCTCCGACAAGGAAGTCCTAGACTTCTAAATTACATTCAAAAAATTGTTTATGGTATTGGTCACGGTACAAGTCCCTTGTGTAAAGCGCCATCTATATTATTAATTTCCGTGACATGGGAATGTGAACTGGTTAGATGAATTTGCCTTCGGGCGGGATCACTGTTCCTATGGCCGGCTTCTACAAGACTATTGTAGTGGTTTGCGAACTCTGTTCACAAGCCCTTCGGTAGCTCAGTGGTAGAGTGACTGCCTTGTAAGCAGAGGGTCCTGGGTCCAAATCCCGGCTGAGGAGCATTTTTGTCTAACAGTTCACTATTTATAAATGTTTGAGTGGGAGTCCGGAATTCCGGTGATCACGAGTTAAGGGACTTCCAGATGCGCTAGGACGATGTAACTAGGCTGGAATATTAGGCATTCGACAAGATTGGCTTAGAAATCTCCAATTTCCAAATCCGACTATTCCTTAAAGTACCAATCTTGACCGCAAAGTAAGAAAAATACTTTAGCGAATATACATTTTCATGATCCCCACGAGTCCATTATCATTTTTGCCTCAAGAGTTTTATTACAAATGAAGTTCCAGCTCCCTTAAAGTGCGCATGTTAACTGCAGAGTCGAAACGTACTTTTTATCAAACGTTTCATCTCAACTTTTGATAGCCGATTTAACAGCTATGGGGGAGTTGGGAGGGGGTGATCGTAAATCTCAAGAAACGGTTAGAATGGAGGGATCGTAGTTAAACTTGCTGGGAAGAACATTTATTCTAGATAAATCGTTTGCACGTCTGGACTGGATCCGGACACTAGAGGCGAGGGGGTTGGGAGGGGTCCTTCCGGAATTCCTGTGATGACATTTTTCAAGACGAAACTTGGCAGGCATATCAGTCCCCAACAATCTGACAGAGCCCTAGCCTACTACATACAGTTGCAAGTGCCATATAAGCTTACATCTCTTGTTCTTTACAGTGGTATTTAGAAGTAATTACCCCGAACAGGATATTTACAGTCGTTAGAAGCTTCATTTATTTATTGCTGGTTCATTCCTTCTCCAACGTTGCCCCTGAAGTTCGACAGCCTGACAAGGACCCTTGTCAATAAGGGCCGAAATATCGCTGCCACAGCATCGTAGCTGACGTATCCGTTTTATGCTTTGTTTGAATTTTTTGAACGGGAATAATAAAGGCCTTTATTCCGTCAAAATGACGAGACATAAAAGAAAGATATCTGATGGCACTGACGCGGGGAAATCGGCTGAGACTGATTCTAGCGAGATTTCGGCCGTCCCACCCGACGCTCGAAAACGTTTCCTCGGCAAATTGTCTTCCTGTCGGGGTGGTCTACCCAAGAACAGATCCTCATAGTTCGAAAACTGGCGAAAAAGGCTTACGAATCCAATCCAAATGCTTATATAGCTTACGTCGACTTAATCTTTGTGCGTTGGAACATGCGTTCCAGAGAAGTTAAACCACCTCTTTCAGAAATTGTATAGCATCCGATCCCTTAAAGATCATCAGCGGTCACGGCAGTCCGTGGACTATCTAACTCTGCCACTGGCCACGTCCTCAACAAAACACTCGAAAAACACCCTCAGGTAAGAAGTTTACAGGCCCTGCGCTCTAAGATGTTGATCCCTCAAAGACATCGGAAAGGACACCCAGATGGGCCCCATCATCTTCTCTGACGCCTCTGTCGACACAACATCCCTATCAGATAAGCCAGAATCCAGTATTGTCTTCGGCCGATGAAGCGTTGGCGA
This sequence comes from Branchinecta lynchi, assembly GCA_023053575.1. NCBI lineage: Eukaryota > Metazoa > Arthropoda > Branchiopoda > Anostraca > Branchinectidae > Branchinecta > Branchinecta lynchi. The sequence continues at coordinate 12,047,027 of JAKZAP010000001.1, forward strand.
TTTGCCCCCCAGCCTGGAGTATCACAACGCGTATATATAAAGCCATCGTCTCCACTGTCATGGTCCACTACTCTCGACTGTCGGGAACTGCGATGTCACAAGAAATTGACGTTGATCAGACTATCTACCCGCGCAAAATCGACTGCATTAACTGACAAGACCGGGTACGGAATTCTAGCATCCAACACGGATTTGCTACAGTCCCCCAACCACATCAGTACAGCTCGTCCAGAATTTAGGCACAGCAGTCCACGGCTAGAGATACCTGCACACGAAATGGAAAGGTATTATTCGCACTCCGCTAAACAGAGCGCCATTGACCCCTCGGAGGGAGGGATGGAGGCAGAGGACGAAGTTCAACTCTAGTTCTCTCTACGATGCAAGTTATTCCCTCATGTTACTCCTTTGAGTCAAAGTTGATGGAAGTTATTACCGGATGTTGCTCCTTTGAGTCGAAGTCAACTTTTGACTTCCCGATGAGCTCGGAAAAACTAACGCCTGGTGACCAACATCATTATAGATCTAAACAGCGAATTTGGCAACTGACAAATTCAATCGAAAAATACGCAAAATTAATTATTCGGAGGCCTCTTGAAAATTACGAATACTGCGTAAAACTGAAATATTTCGCTGCAATTTTCGGGAGATTTGCGCCTCCCAGACTACTCAGTCATATCGGGAGGGAGCAAAGTCTTAGTCTAGGCTTGCATTTAAAGCAAAATAGAGCGCGATTCCGAGACGAGGGATACACACGATACAAAAAAAAAGAGATATTATTTGTAACTGGAGATTACATCTCATTTGATTAGTAGGTTGGGAAAAATCGGTTCGGCATGGACCAATGCTTCACATCTGAAGCCAGAGACTCTTGTTAGTCTTGCAAATTAGATTCTTCTATCGATTAGACTTGATAAACATTGGCGTTAAATTAGAAATAACCTATCCTTAATTACCAGAAAGAGTAAGCTTCGTAGGCCTGATCAGAGTGGTTTCTTACTTGTGAAACCTATGTACAGCAGGTGTCAGTCAGGTACACTTACTAACTTTGAAGAATCAGTATCTCGGTCTGCACCGCCACCGGGTGCTGGAGCTCTGTTGAGGATATTCACGTGATCCAAGTGACTTGATTTTACGTGTGTTTATTGTCTACTATAATAATCAACAAGGTAAGAAGTGGAAACGTAATGAACAAGACCAAAGGTTTCGATGGGATCCCAAAAATTCAATATTTGTTCCAAACAATTGGGTCTTGTCTTTGCCAGACTCCTTGAACATTTTTACTATCAAAGTTCAGAAACAGATTAAGGCCAAATAGCTAATCATCTGAGAAAACCAAGTTCAGATATGGATTCAGCATGTGGTTTACCCCTATAAGTCACATCTATTTTGGCGAAAATTTCCTGCCTCTACTGCCGATTTCCCGGTTTCAGCCGAATTCCGGAACTACTTGTCGGGCGAAAAAAGAAAGCTCAAAAACGAACTTAGCGTATCTTCTTTCCCCAATATTGAACATCTATAAAAATTTAACTTATAACAAATTTTCCGGCTCCAGCCGGATTCCAGTCGAACTATGTGTCCGGGTTAAAAATGATATTCAAACACGGATTCAGCATCTCTTCTTACCCCTGAATCGGAATCTAACCAACTACAAATAAAACTTAACTTTTCCAGTTTTGGCCGAGTTCCGGGCGAACTACTCGCCCGGGTAGAAAATTGTTTTCCCACAAGTGTTCAGGATGTCTTCTTACCCCTAAATCGAACATTTAATCAACTTCAGATAAAACTTTTACTTTTAACAAAGGCGAACTACTTGTCCGGCGAGAAAATGGTTTTCACCATCGTGTTCAGCATGTCCTCTTACCCCTAAATCGAACACCTAATCTGTTTACAAATATTTCATTTTGCCCCTTAATTTAAACCCCCTCCCCCATCCCTAAATGTAGGGCTACAGAGCCCATCTACGAACTCGACCTTAATCTTGACCCGAAGAATCCTCACACCAAGTTTCATTAAAATATCTCATTCCCTTCGAGAGTTATAGTGCGCACAGATGGACGGACAGACGGACAACTTTTGCGATGTCATAGGTATCCCGCCACTTACGTTCTGGGATCCCAAAAAGGAAAACAGTCATACGCGAAACATTGAAACGGTCTCAATTTCAATGAAAGTGACTTCTTGTCTATTCGATATTCTTATTCTTAAAGGGGAACACCAGGAGTCGAAACTCACTCTTATAGCGCATTTGGCAACGTCTTCAACTTACGAAATTTCATGTTAAAGAAATCTCTCGGCATTTAAGGGCTCGGCTCAGCCCTTAAGCTTGATTGGCAAATTCAATATAAGACATTGTTCAAATATCTATTTTTTGTCACTGAAAATTACACTGTTTTGAAACCCTTATTCTTATGAATTGCAAATGTTCCTTTCAGCCAAGCTGGAGTGTATATTTTAATTGGAGCAGGCCTGAGAAATATTCCTACTTGTTGGACATGCTTCTGGTCAGTGATACGGGGTGAGGAGAAGAAGCATAACCTTTCGGCGAGTTTCTCAGTTGTCGTCTGACACATCAAAATTTACAGAAAGAACCCCCTTTAGCTCATGATCATATTTTCCAGCTTTATTTTCAATTTTGCACAAATTTTCAGCGAATATTCGCAATTTTCGCAAGATAAAATTAGGATATTGAGATTTTACATCTACAGTCACCACTTCCCCGGATTTTATGGCTTACTGAGCTCGGTAGATACTTTTCATAACCTACCTTGATTAGGCTCGGATAGGTTATTTTCAATGGCTGTCTCGGTGATATTTACCCATATTATATTTACCCATATTGATATTTACATCGATGTCAGAAGTTAGCCTTTATTATTTGACTATTATTATTCCCGAAGGAATACCACTGCAAGTCACGAACAACACATTCAGTTAGCCAACTGAGCCGCCTCCTAAACCTCTAAACATAGGGCTACAGGGCCCATCTACGAACTTGGCCTGTCCTTTGATCTAGCTGACCCTCAGACCAATTTTGAACAAAATATTTCAACCCTCTCAGCCCGCGACACAATTGCCGAGACTAAGAAGATCAGCCAATCGCAACCAGATACCTACTCACCAAGAAACCGCTAGAAACTCCAACGACCTGTGCTTCATCTGTCCCTGAGCTTTTAACTAAAGAGGGTGCATACTGGTTCCAGAAGTCTTCGGCTGTAATAATCTGAGGTATCACTAGTTGCGTATAAAGTTGGAGAAGAACGGGATTCTCACTCAACAGCCTAAAAAAGAAAAGAAGTCAGAAAGACGGACGACTTCTAACCAGAGATGGGCGAATTCAACGATGAAAGGATTCGAATCCGAATCCGAATCCAGGGCTAGGTACGAGTCCGATTCCGAATCCACAATTTCATGCTAAGGATTTGAATCCGGATTCGAATCAGGATTCGAATGCGATCTTAACAAAAATCAAACCATATACATAGGTTGTAGTTTAAAAATGAGAATTGACAAAAAGCACAGATGTCTAAGGTAATCGGATTACGTGATAAATTACTGAGGTTGGCTGGTGGCGGAAATAACAAAGCTGGCTTGCCTAAGGCCACTGTGTAACAAGACCAAAGGTGTCGATGGGATCCCAAAAGTATAATATTTGATTCAGACAATAGGGTCTTGTCTTCGCCAGACCCAGTCTTCGCCAGGCTAATCGTCAGAGAAAATTAAGTTCAGATAGTCCAGCAAAAAAAGAAAATTCAGAAACAAATCCAGCGTCAAATCCCTATAAACAAGACCAAAGGTTTCGATGGGATCCCAAAAATTCAATATCTGATCAAGACAACTGGGTCTTGTCTTAGCCAGATCCAGTCTTCGCCAGACTCCTTGAACATAAATACAATTAAAATTCAGAAACAGATTAAGGCCAAATAGCTAATCACCTGAGAAAACCAAGTTCAGATTTGGATTCAGCATGTGTGTTTACCCCTATAAATCATATCTGTTTTGACGAAAACTTCCTGCCACTTCTGCCAATTTCCCGGTTCCGGCCGAACTCCAGAACTACTTGTCCGGCGAAAAAAGAAAGCTCAAAGACGAAATCAGGGTATCTTCTTTCCCCAGTAATGAACATCTAATCAACTTCAAATAGAAATTTAACTTATAACAAATTTTCCGATTCCAGCCGGATTCCGGTCGAACTATATGTCCGGGTAAAATACGATTGTCACACAGGGACTCAGCATCTCTTCTTACCCCTAAATCGCTTATCTAATCAACTAGAAATAAAACTTTGACTTCCAACAGTTTTCCGGTTTTGGCCGGATTCCGGACGAACTACGTGTCCGGGTAGAAACTTGTTTTCACATAAGTGTTCAGCATGTCTTCTTGCCCTAAATCAAACATCTAATCAACTCCAAACAAAACTTTTAATTTTGACAAACTTTCCGGTTTGGGCCGGATTCCGGTCGAAATACTTCTCCGTCGAGAAAATAGTTTTCACCATCGTCTTCAGCATGTCTCCCTACCTCTAAATCGAAATTTAATCAACTTCAAATAAAACTTTTACTTTCAACAAACTTTCCGGTTTGGGCCGAGATTCCGGGCGAAATAGTTGTCCATCGAGAAAATAGTTTTCACCATCGTCTTCAGCATGTCTTCCTACCCCTAAACCGAACATCTAATCAATTTCAAATAAAACTTTTACTTTCAACAAACTTTCCGGTTTGGGCCAGATTCCGGGCGAAATACTTGTCCGTCGAGAAAATAATTTACACCATCGTCTCATGTCTTCCTACCCCTAAATCGAACATCTAATCAACTTCAAATAAAACTTGTACTTTCGACAAACTTTCCGGTTTTGGCCGGATTCCGGGCGAACTACATGTCCGACGACAAAATGGTTTTCACCATCGTGTTCAGCATGTCTTCTTACCCCGTAATCGACTATCACATTAGCTGTTTTAAAATATTTTGTTTGTCCCTTAATTTGAATCCCCTCCCCCACCCCTAAATGTAGAGCTACAAAGCCCATCTACGAACTTGACTGGTCCAACGACCCAACGAACCCTCACACCAAGTTTCATCAAAATATCTCATTCCCTTCGAGAGTTATCGTGCTTACAGACGGACGGACAGACGGACGGACGGACGGACGGACAGACGGACAACTTTTGCGATGTCATAGGTATCCCTCCACTTACGTTTTGGGATCCCAAAAACATCTAATCAACTCAGAATAAAAGTTTGATTAAAAAACAACTCTGGTTACAACCGAATTCCGGACTAAGTATATGTCCGGGTAAAAATTGATTGTCATACACAGACTCAGCATCTCTTCTTATTCCTTAATCTGTTATCTAGTCAAACTTTTGCTTTTAACAAATTTTCCGGTTTTGGCCGGATTCCGGGCGAACTAGTTGTCGGGCGAGAAAAAGGTTTTCACCATCGTGTTCAGCATGTCTTTTTACCCCAAAATTAAACATTTAATCAACTTATAATGAAACTTTTAACCAACTTTCCGGTTTTCGCCGGATTCCGGACAAACTACTTGTTCGGAGAGAAAATGATTTTCACCATCGTGTTCAGCATGTCTTCTTACCCCTAAATCGACCATTTAAACAACTTCAAATAAAACTTTTACTTTTAACCAACTTTCCGGTTTTTGACGGATTCCGGAAGAACTACTTGTCCGGCAAGAAAATGGTTTTCATTATCGTGCTCAGCATGCCTTCTGACACCACAATCGACTATCACGTTGCCTTTTTTTAAATATTTTGTTTGTCCCTTAATTTGAACCCCTCCCCCACCCCTAAATGTAGGGCTACAGAGCCCATCTACGAACTTGACGAACGAACCCTTGACCCAATGAATCCTCACACCAAGTTTCATCAAAATATCTCATTCCCTTCGAGAGTTATAGCGCGCACAGACGGACGGACAGGCGGACAACTTTTGCGATGTCATTATCATTATTGTTGTCCAATGTGTGGTATTGAAGGAGAGGATGTGGTACATTTGATATGTTGTTGTTAGGAGTTGAACGAATTAAGAAAGGAAGTGTTTGGTCGGGAGGCTTGGGAGGAAAGGGATTTGGTTTCAAGTATGGGAAGTAAGTGTTTTGGTGAGATCCGAAGGCTGGGTAGAATCCTGAAGCTAGCTATGGCAAACTGTGAACTATTTTTATAGAAGTTGATTGTTTGGTTTGTTGTTGGAGTGTATGATATGTTTTTGTTACTCTGTTATGTTTCCCTCCATGGCCCTTGGGCTTTATTGGGAATAAATTCATTCATTCATTCATAGGTATCCCTCCGCTTACGTTTTGGGATCCCAAAAATTGGGAAACGGAAACTGGAAGGATGTAGACTAGAACTTTGAGTGGATTCGTAAGATTGAGGGTTTGGAATCCGAGTCCGAATCTAGCCTGACTAGCACAAGATTCGAATCCGGATTCGAATCCAGCCTTTTGTCCATCTCTGCTTCTAACACAAACAGCTGATGACTGTTGTAGACTTCACGCCTTCCAGATATTTTCTTTTTTAGTGTTGAAAGATTGAGTTGTTATGTAGCAGCCCCAGTTGACTCTAGTTTGAAATAAATAAATAACATCTGCACAACCTAATCAGAAGAAGGTCTTTTGTAATTATAGTGGACCTTGATGTATTCGATCGGGTGGGACTTAAGACCAGGGGCGTCACTAGCCCTTTGTCTTTGGGGGGGGGTGCGTCTAGTTTGTACCGACGTACTTTAAAAAAATTGCCGACAAAACACGCCTTTGTCGCGAACAATTCCTGCCAGTACAGAATAGAACCGGTGTAAAATTAGTTTGTAATGCATCATCTGAGGTTATTCCTTTAACATAAATTCGTATATTCAAATTTACATATTTTTCTTTTCATTCCACCTTTCGCTAAAAAGAGAAGCTGCCAACGACTGTACCCAGAAAAAGTTAAACTAAGCGCCGCATGCGAAATTTCTTTAATCCGCCTTCTTTCTGGAAAAATTTGCTATACCTATCATAAAGGTTCTAGCTTTTAATGTGTTTCAAACCCCCAAGAATTTCAATCCTAAAACGACAAATAAAAGAAACACCGTTCTTCCAAACAGAGAATACTACGAAAAGCGCCGCAACGAAATTCGTTGTAAAATTAATTTGTAATGCATCAGTTGAGATTATTCCTTTAACTGAATGTGAATTCGTAGATTTAAATTCACATATTCGGCTGTTCGTTTCTCCTTTCCCTAAAAAGCGAAGCTTCCAGCGACTTTATCCAGCGACTTTAAACTATAAGCGCCGCAGTCGAAATTTTTTTAATCTGCCTTTTTCTGGAACAATCTGATCTGTACCTACCTAGCTTTTAGTGAACCTCAAACCGCCAAGAATTTCAAGCCTAAAACGCCAACTAAATGAAACACAGTTTTTCCAAATAGAACATACTACAAATTTTGGCAAAATTCCGTGGAAACGCTGATGAGCAGAGCGCCGTTTCGCGATCGCCCGACAGAAGTTAAAACAATCTGATTTAATTACTTAAGTATGAAAAAAGATTCTGATTCGCCAACGAGACTTTAACTAGTCTGCAGAATTTGGTTTTATGTTTTAAAGTAAAGCCCGATTAACGGACAAAACTTAAACTTTCGGCCTTCGTCCGACAAAACTTTGCAGTCATCTGATTTCTTGTGTGCAGGGATCTCCATTTGCCGACGAGACACAAACTTTCGAGATTGGCCGGAAAAAGTGTACAGAATTTGATTCATTGCGTGTAACAAGATCCCGATCTTCCGACGAGACTTCAACTTCCCAGGTGCGCCTGAATTTATTTGCTGAATTTGATTTCTTACGCATAATAAGAACCAGATCTAATTTCTTACGAATAAAAACAACCCCCTGTGTTTCTTATCTATATAAAGAACCCGATTTTCGGACAAGAACAACGGAGGCCCGACAAAAGCATACAGATTTGGATTTCTTCTGGGTTTGCCCGACAAATGTTTGCAGAATTTGATTTATTGCGTGTAAAAAGAACCGACAAGACTGTAAAGAACTTTATTTCTTACGCATAAAACTTAAAACTTTCGGGATTCGCCATGCGCCCGTTAAACATTTACAGAATTAGATTTCTTTCGTCTAAAAAGAACCTGTGCCGACGAGAATACCCACGCTCGACAAAACCATACAGCATTTGATTTCTTCTGTGTTTTGCAAAACAAGACAGTACAGAACCTGATCTCTTATGTGTAAAAATAGCTTGATGTACCAGTGTGACTTGGAACTTCCCACGTGCGCCCGACAAATGTTTACAGAATCTGATTTCTTACGTATAAGGATGCGGACACACGATCAGGATAGGGAGCTCCCGGACAGAATTCCTGCCCGGATTTTTGGCACCATCATCACTTCCAGATCGAAAAGTTGAAATTTCATCAACTTGATCATGAAAGTGCAGGAAATCCGCCCGGGAAATCCTGATCGTGTGTTCGCACTTTAAGAAAGAACCCGATGAGCCGACTAGTCGGCCAACATTCAACAAAATCATACAAATTGTATTTCCTCTGTATTTTTTATGTATAAAAAGAACCCGATGTTCCGACGAGAGCACCCTAGGCAAAAGCATACAGAGTTCAATTTCTTCTGTGTTTTGCCAGACAAATGTTTGCAGAACTTGATTTACTGCGTGTAAAAAGAACCCGATGTGCCTTCGAGTCGACGACAAAAGACCCGACAAAAGCATACATTTTTCTTTACAAAAACACAGAAAATGCAGTAAATCCTCATCTCCACACATCGGACAAATATAGGGACAAACATTCAACCTCACCCTCCCTAAATACCTCCTCCTATCTCCAAGTAGTAAAAAATTTCCATTTGCCGAAATAACCCACTTTAACTCCTCTATTAAGCTTCGCCTTAAAATAAACTTCCTCCCCCCACCCCTACTTAATCCAAGAGATTATTCAGTTTCAAATATTATAACTTTAGTGTCAACATTGTTGACGTAAATCAACTAGTCGGCTTACCGCCGTTTCAAGATTTGTAATGAATGAACTAAATTGAACTGAATTGAGATATGTTTTTCAAACTTCGTATGTACTGGCAAAGTACAGGAAAGTTGTTAAAGAGGGTTTCGAATTAAGGGTAAAACAAAAGGTATATTTTTATGAGCTAATGAGATAGTCGTTTAAGGGGTAAGGAGGCCCGCCGAATCCATACCTGAAATTAGTGTTCTTGCCGGACAAATGATTCACCCGGAATTCGGCCGAAACTGGAAATTTGATTAAAATTCAAAGCTGTTTCTGACTTCGATTAGAGATTCGGTATCGAGGTAAGGAGACATAATGAATTGAATTTTGAACTTTATTTCCTTGACAGATAAGCCGGCAAAATTTGCAAAAGCCCGAGACTTTGAATTAAAAGGTTCTCCTCTCAATGTCACTTGCTCTTTTGCTCTGCATGCAGTTCGCCGGGAATGCTGCTAAAATACGAAGAATTTTGTCAAAGTATAGGACCTTTCTGAAGTCGATTAGGATAAGATATTGGAGTAAACATCTTTGATGAACCCATATCTGAACTTGGTTTTCTCATCTGATTAGTTGTTTGGCCGTAAGTTGCCAAAACTCCAAAATAGTAACATTATTTTTTGTACATGTACAAGCGGTGGGTTATGGATAAATAGCAAAATGTTAAAGGGGTCTGGCGAAGAGTCAGGAATCTACAAGATTCGACTTGGTCTTGTTCTGTAGGGTGAAATAAATTATTTGTTCTAGTTTTGCGTTATGCAACATGAGTTGCGTTTTTGCAGATACCATGGTATCTATTACCACGGTAACTGAATCTGCAATTAAGTCGTTTTGCAGTAACCGTGGTATCTGATACACGGTTGCTCTGCAAAAACGACTATTGACGAAACTGCGCTTTTCTAAGCCATCCCGAAAGAAAAAGTGATATCCAGTTACATCACTAAGTGCTAAACTTCTTTCTCACCAATCTGAAAAAATTTGATGAAAGTGAGATGACTTTTCAGATACCACGACCAGTTACCATGGTCGGACCGTAGTATCCGAATCAGATACCACGATAACTTCAGAAACACCTTTTGACCGTGGTATCAGATACCACGATAACTGCAAACACGACTTTAGACTGTGGTATCAGATACCATGGTATCTGCACGCAACTATGGTCCTTTATGCTTCAAGAGAACAAATACATTCGGAAATACATATATTCCTTTCCTTTCTACCTTCTTTCATTTCCTTTTTCGCGTCTCAATGTCACGTTTCTAAGCGAGCATACATAATTGTGAGCAGACGGATAACGGAAATAACTGGTATAACAGTACCAAGAAACACCCTTATATTTTCGGGAACAATCCCTTAGCCAAGAAACGCACTTATATTTTCATGAACAATTCCTTAATAACCTTAATTACACTGCCACGAGAGCTAAAACGTTGCCACGATACCTCAATAAAGAGTTAGGAATAATGGAGGACATTTGAGAAATGACGCATTACCAACCTGGACTGAGACTGGAGTGAGACGAGAGTATTCATGATGACGTGACACAAGGAAGGGAGAAAAGGAGCGAGAAGACCCAAAAACTCGGCGGGAAACACTCCAAGCTACGTTAGTGAGAAGGGAGTTACCTAGTTACCCCAAATAATATCATAGAAAACTACCGCATAAGACAACATCAGAAAACAGGAGCTACGAGCCCATACGGCAGTTGTTACGGCAATATCGTACAAGGAAGTGAATGAGGAACTCAGAGTCGGTTCGTACCTGGTAAGACCTTTATATGCATGTCAAGTTTCGTCCTCCTAGCTTATGTGGAAGTGCCCGAACTAGCTAAAGATTGATAGACCGACAGAATACAATCCTGGGACCCAAAAATTTCCTTGCAGGCTAATCTGGTAGGATACAATAACTATCCGATACGTGTTTCTGAGATGCACCCCAATCATAATAAGCACCCCAATCATAGTAAGCCATACAAAGTAAGGTTTGCCCCCCGACCGCCCCCCCCCCCCCCACACACAAAAGCATAGTTTGGATAAGAACAAGTTTGGAATTGTGCAGAAAACACCATGAAAACTAAGACGATAGGGCGTATTGACCGGATTCCGCTTATTATTCCTCAGTGATTGATTGGTTGAAAAGTGACCAAGCATGGTGAATTTCATTACAGTCCCACTTTATCCGTTCACAAGCAGTTTGAATGTGTTCAACTGTGGCAGGAGACCCTCTTTCCTAATGACGTGGTGACCAATTGCAAGCAACTAATAGAATTACATCTCTACATAGTTCAGTTGGACACAGCCGGTGCAACAGGAATATTTTTCTCCATATTTTAAGGGTAAAATGAGGAGAACACGTGGCCTTGATCTCAGCACGCGCGTATTGTCTTATAACTTTTCTCGAACAGGTACGCAAAGCATATTTTCCTATGTCCCACAGGAAGTTATTTTATGACAATTACTTTTGTGGAGGTCGTTACGACCTCGTACAATCCTCCAGAGAGGCTGATACGAAGCTGTGACAACCTCCGCAGATGTTCATCGAGCACTTTTCCTCAATACTGGATTCATCGAGCACTTTTTCTCAAATACTGAAAAGCAGAAGCTGACCTCCAAAAATTAGAAAAATGAAACTAAAACATAATTAAATGAAAACATTTTATAAAAAATAAAATAAGAAATAAAATAAATGTTGAAAAATGACAGAACATTTTACTATCTTAGACAACCAGTCCATGCCCTAGGTTATAACCTTCTCACAGTCAGATTACCACTCAAAATACAGCTTGTCAACTGAAACAACTTTTCTCGAACAGATATGCAATGCATATCTTGCTATGTCCAAGAGGAAGTTATTTTATGAAAATTACTTTTGTGGAGGATGTTACGACATTGTATCATCCTCCAGACAGGCTGATACGAAGCCGTAATAGCCTCCGCAGAAGTTCATCGAGCACTTTGCTCAAATACTGGGTTCATCGATCACTTTTTCTCAAATACTGAAAAATAGAACCTGACTTTTCACAAGAAATTAATTAGAAAAAAAATACTTTAAGTAAAATAAAAAAAAAACAAAAAAAAATAAACAAAAAATAAAAGAAGAAATAGAATAAATGTTGAAAAATGACAGAAAATATTACTGTCTTAGACCACCAGTCTGGGCCCTAGGTCATAGCTTGTCATAGTCAGATTACCACTCAAAACACAGCTTGTCAACTGAGACAAAATCCTACAATCCCTTGCTTTCCAAAAGCTAGTTATTTTGTACTGAAAAAATTATAGAACATCTTACTCTCATAGCTAACCAGCCTTTGCCCTGGGTTGCACTCTGACACAATCAGATTTCCACTGAAAATACAGCTTGTCAACTGAAACAACATCCTACTATCCCTTGCTTTCAAAAGGCTAGTTATTCAGCAATAATCACTGTCTTTGTTCTGGAAGTGTGTCAGAAGCCTTCACGTTTGGTTTGTAATTGTCTACTTTCTACTTCCACGAACCCTAGAGTCATTTTAGTAGGTATGTAGTAGGTTTTAATGACCGGTAGATGGCATCTGAATCGCCAACAAAGTAAAAGACTATATTGGCAGAAACTGAAGTGCTTGTGTCCCAACAGTAGTTATTTTATTAGGTCTACAGTAGGCTTGGGTTGCTACTTTACTCAAATAAAAATTTCCTACCTCCATTAGCGAAAAAGTACAACAAAAGAAGAATAAGACCTACCTATAAAAATATTCTGTTCTATTATAAAAAGTTATAATAGTTAACATACCTCCATCTCGGTTCATATCGGTATAACAACCTCGATGTCTGAACTTAACCTTTAATTACTTCTCTTATGTCCCACAGGTAGTTATACCATGACAATGAGTTTTGTAAAGGTTGACACGATATCGTATCAGCCTCCGGAGAGTATGATACGAAGCCGTATTAACCTCCGCAGAAGTTTATCGAACACTTTTCCTCAACTACTGAAAAGTAGAACATGACCTCCAAAAAAGAAATAAAAGACATAAGAGAAAAATAAAAAACACTAAAAATAATCCAGAAAAAAACTGAAAAACATTAGAGAAGAAAGTTCAAAACTGAAAGAAAATGTTGCTTTCCTAGCCAACCACCCAGGGACATACCTTGTTATAATCTCATTCCTAATGAAATGCAACTTGTCAACTGAAACAACATGACTTCCAGCTTACTACAGCTTATTTCCTCTACTCTCCAAAAAGAAGCTATTGAGCAGTTACCACAGTCTTTGTTCTTGATGTTACTCTGATTAAACATTCTATCAATAAAAACTTCAGTGTTGTCACTTTTCTAATCGAACCTGTGACTTTTGGCTGGAAAAAAACAATGACATTCCGGCACCTGCGAAACTTGGTCCTTTTCACCAACTACCAACGAGGATCTCGCTTTATCATCTTCATAATAATACGCCTCAATTTGTATGCTTCATTTTTCCATTTACTCGTAAGGAACCGGTCGGAGAGTTCTGTATCGCTTTGTCTAAGAAACGAAAATGTATAAGAAATGAGAGAATTCTGAAACTGAAGGCAACTCCGGTTTAAGGTTGATATAATTCTATCTCTCTAAAAGCCCGCCTTGACAAATTCTATCTATCGAGCCCGCCGCTAGATGGCATCTGCTTCAACACAAATGAACAAGGATTGCATTGTTATAAACTGAAATGCATGGGTCAGAAGTGTCAGAACAATAGTCATTTTCACTTTTCTATAGTAGGCTAGAGTTGCCATATCACTAAACGAAAATTCCCTACAAAAGTAGCAAATAAGTACTTCCAAGCAAAGAAGAATGAGCAGGCTACTACCTAAAACAATTCCGTTCGAAAAAATTATAATAGTTAACACCACCTCCATCTCGGTTCATATCAGAATTACAAACTCGACTGCAATTTAAAAATATCAACCTCGCCTTTGGGTCGGTAGATATTTTTCATAACCTACCTCGACTTCGGCTCGGATGGGTTATTTTAAATGACCTTCTCGGTGTTATTTTCCGATATCAACCTCAATGTCTGAAGTTAACCTTTAATAACTTTTCTCGAACAGGTATGTAGTGTATATCTTCCTAGTTCCCAAAGGTAGTTATATCATGACAATGAGTTTTGTGGCGGTTGATACTATATCATATCAGCCTCCAGAGAGGATGATACGAAGCCGTAACAGCCCGCAGAAGTTCATCGAGCACTTTTCCTCAACTACTAAAAAGTAGAAACTGAACTCCAAAAAATAAATAAAAGAAATTACTTTCAGAAAGAACAAGACCAAAGGTTTCGATGGGATCCCAAAAATTAAATATCTGATCCAGACAACTGGGTCTTGTCTTAGCCAGATCCAGTCATCGCCAGACTCCTTGAACATTTTTACAATTAAAATTCAGAGACAAATTAAGGCCAAATAGCTAATCATCTGAGAAAAACTTCCTGCCACTACCGCCAATTTCCCGATTTCGGCCAAACTCCAGAACTAACTGTCCGGCGAAAAAAAGAAAGCTCAAAAATGAACTCAGAGTATCTTCTTTCCCCAATAATGAACATCTAATCAACTTCAAATAAAATTTAACTTATAACAAATTTTCCGACTCCAGCCGGATTCCGGTCGAACTATATGTCCGGGTAAAATATGATTGTCACACACGGATTCAGCATCTCTTCTTACCCCTAAATCGGTTATCTAATCAACTAGAAATAAAACTTTAACTTCTACCAATTTTCCGGTTTTGGCCGGATTCCGGGCGAACTACATGTCCGGATAGAAAATTGTTTTCACATAAGTTTTCAGCATGTCTTCTTGCCCTAAATCGAACATCTATTCAACTTCAACTTCAACTTTTAATTTTAACAAACTTTCCGGTTTGGGCCGGATTCCGGGCGAACTACTTGTCCGTCGAGAAAATGGTTTTCACCATCGTCTTCAGCATGTCTTCCTACCCCTATATCGAACATCTAATCAACTTAAAATAAAACTTTTACTTTTAACAAACTTTCCGGTTTTGGCAGGATTCCGGGCGAACTACATGTTCGATGACAAATGGTTTCCACCATCGTGTTCAGCATGTCTTCTTACCCCATAATCGACTATCACATTAGCTGTTTAAAAATATTTTGGTTGCCCCTTAATTTGAAACCCCTCCCCCACCCCTAAATGTAGGGCTACAAAGCCCATCTAGGAACTTGACTGGTCCGACGACCCAACTAATCCTCACACCAAGTTTCATCAAAATACCTCATTCCCTTCGAGAGTTATCGTGCTTACAGACGGACGGACAGACGGACAGACGGACGGACGGACGGACAGACGGACAACTTTTCGATGTCATAGGTATCCCTCCACTTACGTTTTGGGATCCCAAAAACAACAAAAAAAACACTACAAATAATACAGAAAAAAAAATAGAAGAATTAGAGAGAAAAAATTCACAACGAAAGAAAATGTTGCTTTCCTAGCCAACCAAAAAGGCCCATACCTTGTTACAATAACATTCACAATGAAAATGCAACCTGTCAACTGAAAAACATTACTTCCAACTTACTTTAACTTATTTTCCTATACTCTCCAAAAGGCAGCTATTGAGCAATTACTAGTATATTTTCTTGATAAGTCCATTAATAAAAACTTCGGTGTTGCCACTTCTTCTGATGGAACCTGTGACTTTTGGCCGGAAAAAACAATGACATTCGGGCACCTACGAAACTTGGTCTTTTTCGCCAACTATCAACGAGAAAACTTGCATTATCATCTTCATTATTATATACCTCTATTATATATTTATATGCTTCATTTTGTATTTATTGGTAAGGAACCGGTCGCAAAGTTCTTGCTCACTTTGTCATAAACGAAAATGTATGACAAATCGCAGGATTCTGCACCACTGGCAACATCGGTTGAAGGTTGATCAATTCTACTCTAAGAGACCCGCCTTGATTAATTCTATCTATCGAGATCGCCGCTAGATGGCATCTGCTTCGGCACAAATGAATAAGGATTGCATTGTTATAAACTGAACTGCATGGGTCAGAACTATAGTAATTTTCACATTTCTATAGTAGGCTTGAGTTATAGTAGGCAACAGTAGTAATTTTCAAATTTCTGTAGTAGGTAAGAGTTGCCATTCACTAAACAAAAATTCCCTACTAAAGTAAAAAATAAGTGCTAACGAAGCAGATTGAGTAGGCTAATATCGAAAAAAAAAAAATTCGAAAAATATATAATAGTTAATATACCTCTACCTCAGTTGATATCGAAAAAAACAAGCTCAAAAGCCATCTAAACTATCTACCTCGCTGCGCTGTTATAATCAAGTTATAATCCTGTTATAATAATCTCGCTGTTATAATCCGATATCAACCTCGATGTCGGAAGTTAACCTTTTAGTATGATTTAACGGATCTCAGATTTGAGCCGATTCCAAATAAAGATGAGAGAGCATACTTTTTTTGATATTTTTAGACTTAAGATCTTTTCCTCCATATCTATGTTCGACCCTTCAAGTAACCTTGACAGGTTGTCGGACCTGGGGAGCTTTCTAACAAAGGTAAGAGAATAAACTTACTTGTTTTTTTCCTCCAGCTCTTTTGATATTATTCTCTTGAATTTTGGCAAGAGTTGTACTAATAAATCTTTCACTTTCTCTCGATCTTTCAACTGTGCTTCGGCCCCCTCAGGATTGCTGAACAGGAAAGTGGTAGTATTTCCATCCTGAAGAACCAACTGAAGTTGTATTCTAGCTTTCTCAGCGGGCGAAACTTTTTGTACTAAAATAGAATACGAAATTTTTTATTGGCATTTTATCAACAAGGGGAAGGGTAATAGTATGTTCAGTCTAAAACAATGGGCAGTGGCGTCCCCATCCCCCCCCCCCCTGAATACCAATCAAGAAAACGTGAAAGTATAAATACACAAAACTGCAGTGGATTCCACTGAAATTTCCCAACCTTCGGCTGGTAGTAGTGGGCAGGCAGAAGTGCAGCATACCACACATGCACCTTCTTTATAGAATGTTCACCAAGGAATTATGCCTGGACGAAAAATAAATCATTAGTTGATTTATTTGGGTACTACGCATCCTACATACCACACATATATGACCAGTGACGAGATACCCTGAAGCTAACTTGTTGGGGGGGGGGGTCCACTACCTATACCTATAAATTAGCCTAGCCTATATTAGGGATGATATCAGTCTAGCCTTTGCATCAAATGCTGCGTTTTCTGGTGAGGCTTCAGACGTACAACTTCGGTTCAACCAGAATCACAGAACTGACCAAAAAACAATCAAATAAAGCTCGTAAATGCTAGTAAATGTGTGGCTAGGATGGCAAAATTTATGCTTTTCTACCATAAGTTAAAGGACCCCTCGCACTATTTACTCTTCAATGTACAGTATATTAAATTATTGAATACTTTAAAACTAGGCTGTGTCTCCAACAAATAACCCACGGTTTTGGCTGTTTTAAGCTTTTTCCGAGACCCGTTGACTTATAGCGAGAACAGGGAAACAATTTACATAACCGGTTTTTCGGATGGAAAAACTTCTCGCAGAGAACCGTCGACAGTGTGACACACATCGAATGTAGCAAAACACGGCAACTGAGAAAATGAGCGTGGTTTTGTTAGAGGGGTTAGAATGTACCGTCCGAAATTAGGGTCTCCGGGTTTAGAAATATATGGAGTGATTGTGGAAGTAGATTGCTTAGTGTTATAGGCAAGGCAGGTATTTTATATGAAACATTTCATCCTCTCAACATATTGTATTGTACAACAAAACAGTGAAAATCGACAAAAACAAGACCAAAGGTTTCGATGGGTTCCACAAATTCTAATGTTTATAGGACTTCTTGATCCAGACAGTCAAATCTTGTAGATTTCCGACTCTTCGCCAGAACCCTTTAATATTTTCTTATTTGTCCATAATCAACCGCTGGAATGTGTACATTTTTGTTTTTACTATTTTGAGTTTTTTTTGACAACTTACGGTCAAACAAATTATCAAATGACAAAACCAAGTTCAGATACGGATGCAACAAGCAGTTTGCTCCAATATTTCATCTCTAATGAACACCAGAAAGGTCTTTTAGAATGTTTGGTTTACCAAATTCCTCGTACTTAAGCAGCATTCCGCGCGAACTGCGTGCAGAGCAAAAGAGATAGTAATACTGAGAGCCGAACCTTTCGATCCAAATTTCCGGATTTTGGTAAATTTGCCAGCTTATCCGTCAAGAAAATTAAGTTCAAAATTCCATTCAGCATGTCTCCTTATCCCGATACGAATATCTAATCAACTTCAAAAACAACTATGAGCTTCAACCATATTTTCAGTTTCGGCCGAATACCGGGTAAACCATTTGTCCGGCAAGAAAACTAAGTTCAGTTATGGATTCAGCGGGCCTCCTTAACCCTTAAACGACTATCTCATTAGCTTATCAAACATATTTTTTTACCCTTAATTTGAAACCCCCTCCTCTGCCTCTAAATATAGGGCTAAAAGATCCATCTACGAACTTGGACTGCACTTTAACAGTGAATCCTTATAAGAAGTTTGAATAATATCTCTAAACCCTTCAACACCCGACACTACCGATTGCCATGACTAACCCCAAAGAATACACAAGCAAGGTGTAAATAGTCTTTGATTAAACCCAAGAAACATTCCGCACGTGTACATGCAACCGGAGTCACTATCTCTCAGGCGTCCATAGATTAAACAAACAGTGTCGTCACCGACGCACAGAGCTTTCCCTTGTATGGATAAAGGGGTAGGGTAGGGACTGGTATACACTGTACAAAGTTTCCCTGAATAAGGATGCAGTATTTTCTAATGGGATTAATCGTTTCTCTATTGGGTTAAAATTAATCCGAATTATGGATAGGTAATCTTATCTCAATAAAGACAAGATTAATCGCAGTAGCGAATACTGCAACATTTTTTTTTACAGTGTAGCCACCTGGTTTTTCCAAAAATTGGTCGACAAACTTTATGATGCGTTGCTGGTTGGGACTTTGGTTATCACTAAACCGATCGCCTACACATTTCACTCACCTTTAGTATTTTCGAAAGCTACAACAGCATGTCTCCTCATTGGCTATATCATTGGTTTTATAACTTCATGCTAAATTTCCGGCTTCCGTGGGAACTACTTGTCCGGTGAGAAAACCATTTTCTTATTCGGATTCATCATGTCTCCTTACCCCTTAATCGAACCTCTAGTCAACTTCAGATTCAACTTTTACTTTTTTTAACTGTCCGTTTTTGCCGGATTCCGGGTGAACTACCTGTCAGGCGAGAAAATAATTTTCACATTCGAATTCTTCTCCTTTACCCTTAAATCCATGATCTCATTAGACTTTAAAAAATATTTTTGTTCACCCCTATATTTGAAACCCCTCCCCCACCCCTGAATATACAGCTAAGGGGCCCATCTACGCACTTGACCTGTACTTTGACCCAAAGGATCCTCACACCAAGTGTGAATAAAATATCTCAATCATTCCGAGAGTTATCATGCTAACCGACAGACGGATGGACAACTTTTCGAAGCCATTAGTATTTGCGTCACTTTCGTTTTCGGTGTACAAATCTCAGCAAAGCGATCAAAATCTGTGTTCTTAGTCAACATGATATACAATGTGATGTGAGGCCATACTTCAGGAAACTGCACACACTTCGAAACAAACTGGACAGATACAGGGACTGCACATCAGTAAAGTAACAAAAAAAAGAGGAAGAGAGAATGGTGATATCAAGGAAATGAGCGGGTTAACCCACCTTTTATTTCTGAATAAGGGTGACTTATGGTGAATGTCTCCTTTCCTTCTGGCATCCAAGCTATCCGTGTGTCCATCACATAAACAGAGCCTTCTACTTTCTTCTGACGAACATAGGGAACCATGACCAGAACATCTTCAGATGATGTGGCCATCTTCTCTGAACTGAGAGAGGTCTGCGAAAAGGATACCACAGTCAAAGATCAGAAAAGCTCCATTGGTTTGCCTCTCACAAAATAAAGTAAGTAAGTAAGTAATTTATTTTTGACCCACCATTGTAGAAAATAAATAAAACACATAAAACTGCACCACTCAAACAGAGTAAACATTTAGGCTGAAATAAGATCCTGTTCATCAAACAGAGGGCTATACTGAAATCAAAAGATTATCAAACAGTCTTTGACTGAGCAGTCAGTTATACGAACTAGCTACCATAGACAACAGGTCTATTCCTTCCAAAGCAGTCTAGAAATGAATTCGGAAGAAGACCCATACAAATACCAGTTGTTTTTTTTACCAGTCCTACTGCTGTTTTTTACCCTACGAACTTTCACCACACTATATAGAAGACTCCAAACTACTAGCCAAGGCGCTCACATACTAATTCAAGATGATTTCACAAAACGACCGAGTGGTTAACAGCAGTGTTGGGAAATGCTTAAGTAAAAGTACTTAAGTAATAGTAGAAAATCCTAGTAGGGGAGAGGGGGGCCACATCGCACGGGGGCGAAACCGGACCTTCAATTTTTTCACCATCTAGCATGCAGCTTTTTCACTCTAAAAACTAACGCTAGATTCTCTAGCGCCCATTTGGCGGAAGTTTCAAATCAGTTGGACGAACTGGACAAGTTGAAGTTCTTTTGCTCTTGCTGGAAATCTGGACATAGCAGGTCGGTGAAAGATAGTTCAATATTTGTGATAGCTAAAATTCCGTGTTTTTGCAGCCGTTTAGACTAGTATTTGTTCTCTATCCTTTGTGATTTTCATTTTGATTGGCTGATGGGTTTGACCACAACCGCCATTTAATCTTTTTTGTCTTTCTGGGGCGATTCCGAACACAAATTTAGGGGCTATTCCGAATGAGTTTTTGAGCATTCGGTTTCGCACTTGTTGACCAAAGATAACTGCCACCTTCAACTTTCCAGATTCTGAGGTTTATATGTCACTACTTAAGCTTAAGCTAAATTCTGCCATTTTTTATGCAGGAGAAATCGTAGAAATTAGAAACGAATGTGCTACAGTGAATTTTCTGCGCAGAAGTGGTGAGAAATTTGTTTTCCCAGAGCAAGTTGATAAAGCAGAGATAGATCTAATTGATATGGAGCTTAGACTACTAGTCCCTCGGTTAACAGGAGGAACTGAAAGGTCAATGAGAGTCCTAATATTTGGATACAACCTTTCTGCCTATAATGTTAGGTGATGAGGGTGCCCATTTATGCTTTTATAGTTGAAAACCTGGTCATTTTGTGTTTTCTAGATTGCGTTTGAAATAAATAGCTGAAATATTTAACCCGTCCAGATTGGCCCCTCCCCATCCACTTTTGCTCTGTGGTGGGGGCTATCCCGGACGACTGAGAGTCTACTGGTTTTAGGGCTGCGAAGGGTTTACCTTGACTCAAATTTTGTTTCATATACTCACCACCAGGGATGCCAAAGTGACACTTTTGGTGTCATTATGAAACTTTTTGAAGTCCGTGAAACTTTCCACACTTTCAGGCCAAATCATGGCATTTTTTGCCAAAATGACACTTTTATGAAACTTTATAAGTATTAGTCATACAATTTTACAGAAATATATATTTCTGTTAGTTACTAAGCTGCATGGGCAAGTTTTGTCCAGAACTCTGATTATAATGGTTACTTTCGACACTGATTGCTTAGAAGCAAACCTAAACATGATTGACCTAAATATTGTGATAGTTTGATCTCTTTTCTGAACTAAAGGTTGTGTTTGTTTTCATCTCGGATTATATGCTGGGATTCTCAGGGCAACGACTTAGCTCTCAGAAGCAGGGGCGTCGCAAGGGGGGGGGGGTGCGGGGGGTGCAGCACCCCCCCACCTTTTTGAGATTCGGTAAAATTTTGGGCCGGAGGCCCAAAATTATACTAAAATTGTTCGGTATTTTTTTGATGGCAGAATTATTCGATATATTTACGGGGATTCGGTAGTTACACAGAATAGGCTATCTGTACAAATTTCTTCGGTATAATGATCGGGATTCAGTACAATTGCCAGTATTCGGTATTTATCACGAATTTGGTGAGAGAATTTACTGAAATCATTTGGTAATTTTTCGATGCCGGAACTATTCGGTATATTTATGGAGATTCGTTAGTTACACAGAATCCCGAATAAGCTATTGTTTCAAAATTATTCGGTATCATGATTTGGATTCGTAATTTATTCAGTATAATTTCCAGGATTAGGAAGTTAACCACGAATCCTGACTTTGTTCCAGTTTCAACGAAAGTATACCGAATATGAATATTGTTCGGTAGTCTTTGGATACCGAAACAATTCGGTATAATAACCGGGATACGGCAGTTGTACAGAATCTCGAACATGCTATCGGTAAACTTATTCGGTATAATAACTGGGATTCGGTAATTTATTCGTAAGGGATTCGGAGGTACGAACCTTGAAACTCAGAAGAGGTCGAGTGAAGCACTGGTCGCAGACAAAAGGGATGATCTATGATATCATGGATAGTCCTTTTATTTTGGATCCCAAAAAGAATATATACGGTATCATAAATATTTCGAAAATTCCGCCTGCAGCACTTTTCGTAATATTCTCTATTTTGTGGAAGGGCGTGTCATTTGACAGGGGTCTTAAGCCAGTTTTAGGATTGAGATTTCGAAACATTAAAAGCTAGAATTTGGATGGAAATTAAATTTGGCAGGAAATAGCAAAAAAAAATTCGCCGGCGGCGCTCACTTTATGTGATTTTGGGTAGTATATTGACTAAACTACAGTTGCTGCTGCTGCCGGAACGTCGCTCCCATCCGTTTTCTGGAACAAGAGGATCTGGAACTGGAGTCTCGGTATTTAATCAACGGTAAATGATAGAATTTGTAAGAGAAACAGTTAAATTTTAGCCTAAAGAAAAAAAATGGATTTTGCTAAATTTTCGCCTGCGGCGCTCGATATAATTTTTAGAAGCTGTTACAGAAATCATGCCCGGCAATATATTCTCCATGTGGGCTTCGCCAAAACGCCGCCTAATAGTTGGCTTATCGTCTTTCATGCTGCCCTTTATTGTTACTCTTCCTACGTAATCGTTTCTGTTCCGTAATTTAAAGCTCGAGTTCTTAGTTCCAGGATTCGGTAAAATTTTTGAAAGATTCGGTAAAATTTTGGCTCTGCACCCCCCCACCGAAAATTGACTTGCGACGCCCCTGCTCAGAAGTCTCAGATCCCTTCTCGTGTTATGGGCAGCAATGGCGTTTCCGCTGTAAACACCGATTTTTTAGTATTTCTGGGAGGGGGGTTGATCAGTCGGACTAGGGAATACCAAAAAGGACAAAATATCCCGAACGAAAAAAGTATAGGTAAAAATCAGGAGTAAATATCATAGCAAATAAAAAGGAAATAGATATTGATTAAAAGTGGAAAGAAATAAATGATAAAATTTACTAGGCAAAATCAAGGGTAAAATTCACGGAATTTCGATCAGATTTCACAAAGAGAAATCGACAGTAAAATTCACGAGGAAATGTCAAAGGAAATTTCACTCTAAAAAGATAATCGATGGTAAAATTCACTGGGAAATATCAAGGGTGTAATTCACTATGAAATACCATAGGTAAAATTTACTGGAAAAATCTAACGAGAAATTCATTGGAAGAAATCAATGGTAAAATTTACTAGGAGAAATCATGGGAAAAAATCAAGGGGAAAATTCACGTAATTTCGACCAAATTTCACGCGGAGAAATCAACAATAAAATTCATAGGAAAAAATCAAAGGGAAATTTCACGTTGCCGCTGCGTTAACTTAAAAAGAGAAATCGGTGGTAGAATTCAATGGAAAATATCATAGGTAATATTCATGGGGAAATATGAAAGAGAAAATTCACTTTAAAAATTTACCAATGAACATTTCCTTTGATATTTTCCAGTAAATTTACCTTTCATATTTTTTAGTGAATTTCACCCTTGATATTTCCCTGTGAATTTTACCGTTGATTCCTTCCGCAATTTGAAATTTTCCTTTGATATTTTTACTGTTCATTTCTTCTCGTGAAATTTGATCGAAATTGCGTGAATTTTCCCTGTGATTTTTCGCCATAGATTTTACCATTGATTTCTTTCCTTCTTAAATCAATATCAGATCCATATCTATTTTATTTGCATTTGCTTATGATATTTACTCTGGATTTTACCCATGATTTTTTCGTACGTAATGTTTTGTCCTGTTTGGTATTCATATTGGACCAGTGTTCAAAACCGGCACTTAATGTCCAGTTTTAACCGGCAATCGGATAATAATTGACACAGATTCTGAAAACTGTCACTTAGAAACACATTTTTAGATATCGAGAGGTTGAAGAGGGTTGCGCTACCGTTCCCCTTTTATATTTCTTTGGTAGAAAACATCTCAAAAGTGACACTTTTTGTGACACTTTCTGAATTTGTAAATGACACCGAATGGCACTTTTTGAGTGAAAAAGTGACACTCTCGGCCAAAAATATTTGGCAACCCTGCTCACCACAGAATGACCAGTGTCTGCTCTCCCTTGACCGTAAAAACCGAGTATGTTGGTTAAAAATTAAGCTTCCAGCAGCATAAAAAGCAAAAATCTTTTGGTATGGCCCCCCTCTCCCTTACTTGTACTCTACTTAAGTAAAACATTTTGCAAGCACTTAATACTTGTACTTAAGTAAAAATGAGGCAAGCTTTTCAATCTGTTCACTGGAGCAAATATTTCCTTTAGATTGTTTGCCTTTTACTGTATTTATTTTGAGTTATTTTTTTTTACCTGTTTTTACTCTGACTTTTGACTTTTTGACAACATGGAAAAGGATTGAGTAACCTAGTGGCAACTACCTGTAAAAGATAGGGTAAACCCACTGGGAAAGAAGTGGCCTCCACAAAACTCTCTGTATCTTGAAAGTGCTCTAACATTTTGGAAATTGGAAAATGAGGTTGGATAGACAGTGAAATCAGGTATCTTTTGATCTAGGACAGGAAGAAGGCCCTATTTATGCATGTAGCCAGTGCAGTCTACCACAAATCCCTGATTTTTGGATACCCTATGCAAAACGCTGGGTATATCTAGCATTTAGCATAGCCTATGCCTAACGTTGGATACCCTATGCCAAACGCTGGATACCTGTTGGTAACCTAACCCTGACCTACCTCAATAGAAAGGAGTTCTGATTGGTGGATTTTTTAGCTTCACTCAAATCATCAATATTTTACTGGGTTACAGTATCCAGCACCTGGCATAGTGTATCCAGCGTTAGGCATAGGGTATGCCAAATGCTAGACATATCCGGCGTTTGGCATAGGGTATCCAAAAATCAGGGGTTTGTGGTTGACTGAGCCAGTGTCAGTTTAACCAAATTTCACAGGGGTACCATAGTCGCGTTTTTTGCAATCGCTTGGAAAGAAAGTTGCCGTTTTTTGCGATCGACTGTCGACTGGAGGTCCAGTCGATCCGTTTTTTGTCGCTTGACTGGAGATCGACTGGGAACAAAGTCAACAGTCGATCCGATGCACCTTTCTCTTGGAGGTCCAGTCAAACTTGGTGCCAAATTTTGAAAACTGAAACATGTGGACCCAAAAACGTACAATTTACACCTCAGGAAGCGCCAGTACTGCAGCAGTTTCAGAGACTGCCGAGGGAAGAGTTGTGGGGATGGACTGATTTATTGACTGATTTAGACCGTTTTTCGAAGGCTTGTTCTCGCTCCCCTATCAAGCGAAAAAAAACGGTCAACTGGATGAACCCGGGAACAAGTCCCAATCGCCAGTCGATCTGTAAAAAACGCGACTCATGCCCATACTCCAGGGCATGGTGCTGTAACGTATGGGCACCATGCCCATGCGTCCAGGCATGCCCAAACGTTGGGGCACCATGCCCAAAAATTGAGGATTTGTGTGTGACTGCATGGTGCTAGACGTTTGAGCACCGTGCCTGAAATGGGGCTAGTGTACTACAGTCAACCACAAACCCCTGATTTTTGGATACCCTATGCCAAACGCCGGATATGTCTAGCGTTTGGCATACCCTATGCCTAACGCTGGATACACTATGCCAGGTGCTGGATACTGTAACCCAGTAAAATATTGATGATTTGAGTGAAGCTAAAAAATCAACCAATCAGAACTCCTTTCTATTGAGGTAGGTCAGGGTTAGGTTACTAACAGGTATCCAGCGTTTGGCATAGGGTATCCAGCGTTAGGCATAGGCTATGCCAAATGCTAGATATACCCAGCGTTTGGCATAGGGTATCCAAAAATCAGGGATTTGTGGCAGACTGGTGTACTAGACTGATTAAGAACAAGAGGAAATGTAGATGACAAAGAGTTAAGATCACATTCAGAAAATTGGTTAGCCTACCCTAGCCTATTATAGACTTCCTGTCTTCGCCAGATCACGTAAATGTTAGTTATCCTGACTTAACCCATTAAACAAATCCCTTTGACAAATTTTCTGTCTCGATTGATTGATTCAGACATAACTAGGCTACGATTTTTACATCGAAATAGACTATCGAATAAGAAACACACTAGGCCTACATAATAAAATTCCATTCATAGTTGACTTGACAGTTCTTTAGCCAGACTGTGCAAAACAAAAACTTACCACTTAAACTTTTAAGAAGAAACTTGGAAGGCCAAAACAGAGTACAAAAGAAACTCAAACTCACACTTCAGCAACTAATTTCTGCTCTCAGAGTTTAATTTTCTTCAGTTTCTTCCCAACAAGGACTGACGGCTTGGTTTTGGCTTAAAAAAACTGAAAGACGGTATAGGAGCACTGTCGTAATACAGTCTGAAATCTGAATACAGTAGAGCTGCAGTAGAGGCATGTTTATTTGAACGTTTGTTGACTATGAACTTTGCCATTTTAATGCACTTGCTGTGACTAAAGTTAACTACTAGCTAGCCAAAGTAGGTAATTAAGGGCCTCTGAAAACACCTGAATAGGTATTTCGGATCTTGATTCTACCATTTAGCCCAAAACTGCACTTTTCACATTGAAGTAACTGTTCAAAGAAGCATACCTCTGCTGTACTCACTTTGAAAATTTTTGCTGCTCTCACAAACCAGAATTCTGGCCAGATTTTCGTCTACAGAATTATTCTCAAACTTTTTCGTCAGAATGGGGCCAGTCGGCAGGCCGGCAGGGGCGTCGCTAGCCAAAACTCGACGGGTGGGGGGCAGGGCGTCCTGCTGCCCAGTTTAGCTTTTCGTCGCATAATAATGTAATAATAAAACATGCGATACTTGCAAACGTTGAAGACGGAAGAAGCCTAGTCTTATCTAAAAGCTCAGGGGCGGTTTTAAAGGGACGGAATGAGAGGTGACTACCTCAAAATGTACGACAAGGCTCCAGAGTCGTACCAGCTCGAAACAATAGCCAAGAAACGCAGCAACGCATGACGACATGAAACTTAAAATGAACGTCATTTATAATAAAAGGAATTCGCTTCTGCAATGACCCGCCCTACAGCAGTTATGTCTGCATATTAAAATGAGCGCCGCAGGCGAAATCTTTTAAGTAGGCCTGACTTTTCGAAGAAACCACTACCCCTCCACCCCCTACACACAAAATCTAGATTTAGTGTGACCCGAAAGTCCAAGCCTAAAACAAGAGTGAAATGACGAGAGTTTCCAGTAAATAGAGCCTACCACAAAAGGTGCCGCCGGCAAATTTTTTTGAAATCCTGTGTGATCAGAATACGTCTTTTCCGATCCCAAACGAAACTAAGGGCCACTTGGCATGAATCTTCCCGTCTGTCTTCGTTCATGACGAATCCAGAAAATGTGAGACATTTAGCTGGAAGTTGGTAATGTGCTTCTGTCTGATCCTTTTCGAAAAAGAAATAGCCCACTGATCATCCAGAAACAAACAAAAAAACTTGAAACAGAGCAGATTTGTTCTGAGTTTCCACTTAGAAAAACGAACAAAATAAAAATAAAAAGACATATTGCAATAACGAGGCCCGTGTCATCAAATTCTATTCTGTTAAGAAACTAACCTGATCTTGACATGAATTGTGAGATATTGGTTCGAAACAGGCGACTGAGAATCCAATTCCTGAAGTTCAAATGCTCGAGAACCCAGAACGGCATAGGTCAAAGCTGGATGTCAACTGAGTTTCTAGTAAACCTTAACTAGTCTTACTGACTTTCTGGGGCATCGGGCGCACTGCCATCCCCCTGGGTGAGCGACCGTTTAGCTGAACTTTTGCGTTCGGGCGCTCTCCGAGCAACCATATTCGCTTCTTTCTTTCTTCTAGGGTGTGGGGGGGGGGGGGTATCCCCCCCATAGCGACGCCCCTGCCAGTCGGTTTACACAAATCCAGACAGAGAAAAAAAGGCTTTACAGGTTCGTTTAGCTTGACATCCGGTTTCAATAGATATTAGTGTAGATCTGTGCATCTATATAGACATAAGTTAAGTTCGCTCAGTCGCCATTGGGTCAGATCATCGATACCCCAAACACTATTTACTCTCCAACTTACAGTATTTTAAAATATTTAAATACTTTAAAACTGGGCTGTTCATTTAACATATAACCCACGGTTTTGGCTATTTTAAGCTTTTTTCCGAGACCCGTTTATAGCGACAACAGGGAAACAATCTACGTATCCTGTTTTTCTGGTGGTAAAACTTCTCCCAGGCAACCGCCGACAGCGTGATACACATCGAAGGTAGCAAAACAAAGTGAGAAAACCAGCGTGGTTTTGTTAGACGGGTTAGAATGTACCGTACGAGACTTTTGTCTCCGGGTTTAGAAATGTATGGAGTGACTATGGAACTAGGTTGCGTTAGAATTATCGGTAAGACAGGTCCTTTAAGAACTAAGGACGTGATGACGGAGCGTGGTTGCCTTCTATTTCCTGCGATGTAGGTTTGCTGGGGTGCGAACATACTAAATAGCCGACTGTATGACGGTAATGTGAGTTTCCTCAAGGAAGGGGATGTCTTACAATTGGGGGGGGGGGGGTGTTTCTGTTACACTGGGAATTTAGTCGAACCCCTTCGTCCGCTTCTTCTTGAGGGTGGTTCAGGGGCGAACGGGGAACTGACAATCGGTGTGTTGAGCTTTTGTAGGACCACGTTGGGGGGGGGGGGGGGCAATTTAAGTTCAAAGAAAATGGGCAGACTCTAATGCTTTTCCCATGGCTTTCAAATTTTTAAAACCCCTAATGTCTAGTCTTGAGTGTAAATTGTTTGTAACAGAGAGACCCAGTAGGAAAATACTAAAGACTAAAGTACATGTATCGAAGGCGCTTTAAAGAACAAGTCATACTAGAAATGATCTTTGAATAATGAAATAGCTCAGCAATATCGTTTTTCGAAAAACTTCGATTGTTTTCTGAAATGTATCATTTTTCGCAACTCTCTATCGTTTCCACGTCAAATTAGCGATTTTCTTATTAGCACTTTTCCACTTCATCCAGCCTTCCTGCTCTCCGAAGCGGCGGCTGGACAAAACATATTTGGAAACTGAATTCGTCGTGATTAAAAGTGAGAAAACCAAGCGAAACAGAAGAAAAACCTCATGGCCTACCCTACCATGTCCTACAAAATGAACAAGCCTTTTCGTGGATTTATTCTCATCATATGTAAGTAAAACCCTTGAGATAAGAATAATCATGAACCCTTGGAACTCAGAGAATGTATCGTTTGGTAAAGAGTATATTTTAAACTGGCTGTAATGATGAGCACTTGCGCTAGTAAGCAAAACCCTTAAGACAACAAGACCAAAGGTTTCGATGGGATCCCACAAATTTAATATTTTATACAGACAAATGGGTCTTATCTTTGCCAGATCTGGTCTTCACAAGAATCCTTGAACATTTTTACTATTGAAATATAGAAACAGATTAAGGACAAATAGCTAATAATATGAAAAAACAAAGACATGTGTGTTTACCCCTATAAGCCACATCTATTGAGGAGAAGTGATCGAAACTTCCTGCCTTACTTCTGGCAAATTTCCCCTTTCGGTCGAATTCCGGGCGAGCTGCTTGTGCGGGAAAAACAAAAAGCACAAAAATGATTAAGCTTATCTCCTTACCCCTATATCGGAACATCTAATCAACTTCAGATAAAATTTTAACTTTTAACACATTTTCCGGTTTCAGCATGATTCCGTGCAAATATTTGTCCTGGTAAAACACTATTGTCATATACGGATTCAGTATCTCGTCCTGGACATCTCATAATGGACATCTAATCAACTTCAAATAAAACTTTTGCTTTTAGCACATTTTCCGGTTTTGGTAGAATTCCGGGCGAACTACTTGCACGGGTAGAAAATGATTATTACATAATAAGTGTTCAGCATGTCTTCTTAATCCTAAATCGAACATCTAATCAACTTCAAATACAACTTTTACTTTTAACAAACTTTCCGGTTTGGCCGGATTCCGGGCGACCAACTTGTCCGGCGACAAAATGGTTCTCATAATTGTGTTCAGCTTGTATTGTGACCCTTTCATCGACTATCTCTTTAGCTGTTTGAAAATATTTTGTTTGCACCTTAATTTCAACCCCCACCCCTAAATGTACGGCTACAGAGCCCATCTACGAACTCGACCTTTCCCTTGATCCAAAGAATCCTCACACCAAGTTTCATCAGAATATTCCATTCCCTTCGATGGTTATCGTGCTGACAGACGGACAAGTTGCGATGTCATAGGTATCCCTCCACTTACGTTTTGGGATCCCAAAAACGATAAGAGGCCCTTGGTGATCATTACTATATATAGTTTGGTCAAAAGTATTTTTTTACTTTTCGGTTAAGATGCGCACTTTCAGGGTGCTAAAGATGATTATTTAGGCAAAACCCTTGTGGCACAAATGATCATGGGCTCATGGAAATGTATAGTTTGCTTAGAAGTATTTTTTTACTTTGCGATTAACATTAGTACTTTAAAGTATGGTTGGATTTTGGAAGTGACGAATTCTATGCCAATCTTGTCGAGCCTCTAATTTTCCGGCCAAGTTTCATCGTCTTAGCACATCTGGAAGTACCTTATCTTGCGATCACTAGAATTCCGGACCCCCTCCCACCCTCTAACTTCCCCCACAGCGCCCGGATCCAATCAGGTAATGTAAATGATTTATCTAGAGCATTTGTGTGTTATTCCCACCAAGATTTTACTGGAATCCTATCAACCGTTCTAAAGTGACGCATGACTCAATATTCCGGATACCCCCCTCCCCTCCACTCCCTCCACGATGATCGGAGCGATAATTTTTTTTTCTTTCTCCAAGTCAGTTTGATCGGGTCCTGCCTGCCAAGTTTCGTTGTCAAAATCCCTAAAACCGCCATCTCCAGAATTTCGGGACCCCCCCCCCCAAAAAAAAAGTGTCCAGATCAAGCATAATTGTGTCAACGACTCATCTAGATTAATGCGTGTTCTTCCCAGCAAGTTTAACTCTGGTCCCTCCATTCGACCTCCCTCCCAACTCCCCCATAGCTGTCGAATCCGATCCGGACTTCAAACAGGACATCGGAGGTATGTCATCTGTTCAGTTAATAAGTTTCATTCCAATCATCCGTTCGAAAGTTACGCACTACTCAATTTTCCTGATTCCCCTCCCTCCACTCCCCCAGATGGTCATATCGAGAAAAATGATTATTTCCAAGTTAGTTTGATCGGTCCGTGATACGCCTGCCAAGATTCATCGTCCTAGCACATCTGGAAGTACCCTAACTCACCATCACGGGACAGACGGCCCGAACGACAGACGGAATTGCGATCGGTATATGGCACTTGAGCCAGAGGCTGAAAGTGCCATAAAACCAACACTTTGAAGCTTATCATGTCCTTATGCGTGAAGGAGTTGTCGGCGGACCTTGAGGCTTTCCACAAAGTTTACGTTGCGTGCCTAGCAAAGCTAGGCTAGGCGGAACACGAAAAATTCATAGAAAAAGAACGAAGCAATGACGAAAGGCGCATTTAGCATAGAATTCCATAAGTGCTAGGGATAAACTAAACCGTACAATAAGGAAGTCCTTTAAGGTCAGAACACAAGCGATTCAATGGTATAATGTTTAATTCCGAAACCACAATCACTCTCTCGTCAGCAATCAAAACGAAAGGCGTTAATAAACAATACAAAAGTAGAAAAAACTTTTCGAATAACGACAAGAAATTAGAAAACAAATCATCCAAGTCAGGTAAGACGTAAAGGAGCATATAAACGTTATGTTAAACTGAAGTGAAACTCGCTGATGCATACTCCGACTACATTTTTGGCACAAAGATTGACTGAAGGGTGTGACGCTCTACTAATAACGCCTCGGGAGGTCAAGTAAAGACACATAGGACAGTTCGTTTTCTTAAGGGCCAGATTAGAAGATTTCTTCTCATCAAGAATTGACAAGATATTCTAAGTCGTGTACAAGACTATGAGCGTGTTCCATCATACTTACCGTAGTTACTACATATGACGTCACGAATTCTGGCTTTTTCCGTCAAGGCTGGAACGATTTTTCTATTTTCCCGCAGAATAACACGCCACGGGCGAATCCGACCGATCACGATTCTGAGATCCGTAGTTACTATTAATTACTATTTCGAGAAGGTTGGAACGGTCAGCGTAGTAACTTTTGGTGAGGCTGGAACGGAAATAGTAACTTACAGTTACTATTGGTACGAGGGTGGAACACGCTCTATGACGACAGCCCATTAGTAAACATGAAGGAGTATAGCAAAAAAAAAAATGGGAAATACAGTACAATCGTTCTCGTCACTTAGCATTCTCATTCATTTGTAGGGAGCGAGAACTAAGAACTCGGGAGAGACGTGTTAAACAGAAATTGCTGCGATTTCTTCTTATATCCTAGCTTCACATGTTCTGGCTTTCATTAGTCTGACAGGCTTAATACACTAGTAAAAACAAATAAGGGTTCCCGATTGCTCGAATTGTACCATCTCATATTGTACCACGTTGCAGCTCTGAAGGTTTGTTTGTGTGAGGGGAGGCTGCCTAAAAAGCCAATTCACCCTAACTTCCTTAGTGAAGAAAGCATTTGTCCCGTTTCCGGCCTGTCTTGAACTTCCAAATTTAGATCCAGAAAATCCAGCTGTCAGGTAATAAGAAAGAACTAACAACTATCGGAATTTGTTCGTAAAAGTTTTTGAGTGCCCTGGCGCTTCCAAACTATAGTCTCATCTTCCTCCTATTCAGATTCTGGAATGGGAAAGTAATTCGTCGAAAACGATTTTGTCAGGTCGCACTTTCATGAGTCTGAGATGTCTGAGTCTTCAAGTTATGCCACTTTTTTCTGCTTAAAAGACCAAGCCGATTTGGACGAAAGGTCGAACAAGTAAAAATCACACGAAATAGTGCCTTAGCTTAATCTTGAACGCTTTCTATGGTCTTGAGCCCGCTGCATCAACTCAAGGTACCAGGAAGCTGATTACCCTGACAATCAATTGCCCATATTCCCGTTCAGCGCTTCCAAGCGGATTAGTTTCTGTTAATCCCCCTATTCCTCACCGTCAGCACTTGGATCAGACATGGTAAAATAGACCCACAGGTTAGCGAGTGGAAACCCTGTCATCTGTGTCCCAGGTAATGGAGGTTTTGCATACGTCTCAGCAGCAGAAAGTGGAAGTGACCCACTACCCTATGGATCCGACTTTTTACTACGTCCACGCAAGTGTTGGTTATGAGGCAATGGGGGACTAACAGAAACTAGTCCACTTGGAGCGCTGAACTGTAATATCAGTCACAACATGACCATTTATGACCCCGCGTATTCCGTCAATAAGGGATTGACGTTCGTGATTACGTGACCGGGTATCTCGGCAAAGTCAAAGGTTGTTCACCATATTCTCGGCAAAGTCAAAGGTTATTCACCATATCCTATGGACATCAACTTGTTTTCTGGGTATAGCACATATCTGGTCATTATAGGAAAACAAAATCACATCAGTTGAAGGACAGACTAAGAAGTAAGAAGAAACCGCACAAGGTACGAACAGCTAGGTGGAACCACTCCCATGGAACACTTGAAAAGTCAGGGGTCACTTGTAGCTACAGAAGTGTGCACCCCTTTCACTTGCACAACTATCTTAGTGCCTCATAAGATGTGATGTGTGATGGACTTCCCTTGGAAATCCAGCCTGTCTAACACTGCATACGGTCACGGTACGACAGTTACAGCTAAAACCTGGAGTGCCATTCCGAGCATTAAAAGTGCATTTATGCTGCCTTCTGAGGAGCAACCAGATTAGGGCGGAAAACATGTTAGTTTAGTTCATACAAACGGCTCCAGTAACAAGAACCAAGACTCGAAGAGAGATGTTGTGCTGTTAGCTTGTGTCGCCACAGAGGTCTAAACACCTCTTACTCACTAGAAGAGCCATCGGATTTACCACGCGGACTAAACCGGGCTACGTCAGTGAGATTACGAAATGCCAATTCATCCAGATTATGAGCTTCGTTAAAATCCGAGAACTGGGACCATTAGATAAAGGTCAGATTGGCATCACAGAGCTGACGCAATTTCCAGTTCTGCTTCATCCGGAATCGTTTTCGGAGAAAACCTGCATCTCAACTTTGCCTTGACTCAGACGCCGCTTTATATTGCTGCGGAAAAGCAGCTTACAATTATTCATCGTCCCAGCCTCGTCCTTCAACACGGCGGGATCAGGCAAGAGTCCAGCTTCGTTGATATCAGACGGCCGACGCGTATCGAGACTCTTAAAGGAAGACTTGATCACTGGCATAGCTTCGCTTTCGGAGTTGCATCGGACACTAGTCCGGAACGACGCCGTATGATTTCTGCCACCGTAAACACTCCCATGCCCCATCTGCGATGTCTGGGACAGAAGCGGGCGCAGGGTGGAGCCCCGATGGAAGCGGAGGCTTGAGTTGTGACTGGCGTAGGAGGTACTTGTGTTTCCACGCTGCAACGGTTCAGCATCCATTCCGTCAAAAGTCTCTGCGACAGGGAAGCAGCGCTTGCATCCACAACGTGAAGCGACAGAAAGAAGACCCTGAAAGAAATTACCGTGTCAAGTCTTGTAAACAATCAACAGATTTGATGGTGCAAAACGGATCCATCAGCTGAATTTTATTGGAGCTATATTTCGGCCCTTCTTGGCAAGGGTCCTCTTCAGGTTCAAAACCGCTCAAGTTGGAAAAATTAAAAGTTGGTGTTTCCCACCAGTTCGTTTTTCCAACTTGAGCGTTTTTGACCCTGAAGAGGACCCTTGCCAAGAAGGGTCAAAATATAGCTCCAACAAAATTCAGCTGACGTATCAGTTTTGCACCATCAAAAATGATTCGCAGTCAGCTTGGGCTGAAGGAATAATGATCAACGGATCATAAGCCAAGCTGAGGCATCCAGAATCCCAAGGTTGCATCGTGATGATCGTGCTCCACCCTTTTAACAACAATAATTATTATTTACTATTTCCGTTCCAGCCTCACGAAAAGTTACTACGCTGACCGTCCCAACCTTCTTGAAATGGTAACTAATAATAACTATTTGCTTACCATGCTCGGGAGCGTGGTAACTACGGATCTTTGCAACGTGATTGGATGGATTACCCCGTGGAGTAATGTATTGGCAAAAATAGAAAAATACGTTCCAGCCTTCAATTAAGAAGCCCAAATTTGTAACTTCATG
Source organism: Branchinecta lynchi (assembly GCA_023053575.1). NCBI lineage: Eukaryota > Metazoa > Arthropoda > Branchiopoda > Anostraca > Branchinectidae > Branchinecta > Branchinecta lynchi. The sequence continues at coordinate 12,082,652 of JAKZAP010000001.1, forward strand.
CGTAGTAGCTGCGGTAAGTAGGGTGGAACACGCTCGATGTGTCTCTCATAAGTCGGTCTAATACAGGTAAGTTCAGCTTAAAGTAGCCTGCCAGGCTGTAGACTTTCGTCTCTGACGACCCATGTCAAATCCGGACAGGATCCTGTGACTTTGGGGGGAGCCGGAAATCTTGGGAAACGCTTAGAGTGGAAGGATCGGGATGAAACTTGGTGGGAAGAACAAGCACAAGTTCTAAATACATAGTTTGACATGACCGGACCAGATTCGGGCACTGTGGGGGAGTTGGGAGGGGGGGGGGGGGGGGCTCTGGAATCTGGTGATCCCGCGAGTTCGGTACTTCCTGATGTACTGTACGATGAAACTTGGGAGGAGTATCACCGATCCGAACAGGCTGACTTGAGAATAGTCCTTTTCCGGATCCAACCATCACGGGGGGAGTGGAGAGATGGGGAGCCCGGACTTAGTGGCATGCATAACTTTTGAACGGGTTATCGGAATTGAATGAAAATTGGCAAGTGGGAAGAGCTATCGTCTCAGATGTTCCACGTCAAGTTCTGATCGGATTCGATACCTGTGAGGGGGAATGGGAGTGGGCCACCGGAAATCTCGTGAAACGCTTAGAGTCGAGGTACTGGGATGGAATTTGGTGGGAAGAAAAAGCATTAGCCCTAGATACGTAAATGACAAAACCAGATCGAATCGGGGCTCTATCGGGGAGTTGGAGGCTGTTTCCCGGAATTCCGTTGATCGCCAGTTAGGATAGTTCCAGATATTCTAAGGACCGATGAAACTTTGCAGGCGTATTAGTGACTTAAGGACCAGACATAATGCCCTAGGAATACTCGTTTTCCTGGATCCGACCATCTTTGGAGAGTTGAGGGTAGGGGAATCCGGAAGTCATTGGCTTCCGTAAGCTGCGAACAGGTGGTCCGATTCGAGTGAAACTTTATGGGTGATAAGAACTGATCAACTAGACAAGCAAAACAAGCGTCCGAACCACATGCGGCCACGGTTGGAAGAGTTGGAGGAGAGGGGGGGGGGGTAACATCTACAAAACCAACCGGATGGACAGAAAGGGATGCAAGTTGGACAGTACCGAGTTTATTCGGCCTTGATTTGTTATTTGGCGTCTGGATCGAATCCGGATGGGTATAGGGGGGGGGGGTGAAGCTGGAATCCAAAATTTGCAGATAGGCTATGCCCCGATTCCAGTAAAACTTAATGAACGGGAATAGGAAATGTCAGATATGCGACTTTTAAGGGTCCGAGTCGTATTCAGCCACAGCAAGAGGAGTTGGAAGGGGAGCCCCGGAAATGATGTGGCTCGCATAGGGGTCAAACTGGAGTGATTCGAACGAAACTTGGAGTGTAGAGAGATCACATGCCACAGATGACATATTTTAGGGTCCGAACTGGATCCAACCACGGTGGGGGACAGTTACCGAAAGTTCTCAAAACGCTTAGATATGAATGAAACTTAATAGGCGGTAAGAGAAAATACTATAAGTAATCCATTTAGGAGTCCGAATCAAATTTGGATTACAGGCTTGTTTCCTTCCCCGATGTTGAACCAGAGGATTGACAGCCTGACGAGGACCCTTGCCTAGAAGGGCCGAAATATCGCTGATGAAGAATCACAGCTGACGTATCCGTTGTAAACATTGTTTGAATAAATGTTTCAAAGTCAGCTTGGGCTCAAAGAATATTTATCATAACAAGTGCCATATGAGCTCTTAGCTCTTGTTTGCTGAAGTGGTAAATAACGGAAGTGGTAAAGTTTCACATTTTTTGAAACTGAATAGTTTTCGGTTTCTTGTTTGTTCGAGTGGTACATTTTTTTTTTATCTGGCCACATATACATCGTTATTATGTTACGTTTTTTTTTTTGTGTTTTATTTTCTAGATGGCCGATTTCAACTTATTGCTAGAAATTGGTAAGGGTATAACTCTACGGTTTTTACTGAAAATCTGGACCTTATGCCGGATTGACGAATATGACATTACATTTGGAAAGCTCCGTAGAACTGCCTGGGGCAAAAAAGGATGGTCTTTGCTTGTCCTCGAGCCAGACCGTACGGTGTGTGAAGTGAAGTGGAGTTGAACTATGTCGGATAGTACTATCTGAAGTTATGCAGCAAGCTTTCATTTCATCAAACCATGTTTCTGCTGTCGAGTGGAAAGCTCCGTTCTAGCAGGCAAGACGGCAGACATCAGTTTCGAACTGAAGATGGACTAAAATCTATAAGCGCTAAATGTGTGTGGCAGATGCCCGGCCCCACAGCCAAGCCCCACAGCCAATATATCTTCTTTGGAAACCCCTCGCTGGAAACCCCTCACCGCCGGAGTTGATTATGGTCTAACAGACGATTAACTTTTAAGTCCCTGACATGTATCAATGTTCTGGCTGTTTTTATTACAGTGAATACCCTACCACTGAAGTTGTCAACCCCTTGACACTTCAACATGATCAAAAGGCACATAAAGGCTATCCCTCAACGTCGGGAAGTCGTAGACATCGTGATTGGCGAAAACTTGAAACATTATCTTATATAACCTAGTTGGTCTGACAAAGCTATCCGTAACTTCTCAGGGTCAAAATACCAAAGATGCCACTGTATTAATTATTTCGAAACTACGCCATTGTGTTTTTACATTATCATTTGTATCCGTTACGTAAAGACTTAATTCTAAGTTACAGTGATAGACCAAAGAGACTAATTTTCTTACCCTCAGATTTGCAGGGATCAAATAAAATGTGCACTATTTTGCATAAGTTTCTAGCCCTTATGAGCACATTCTAGCAATCGATTCTTACTTACAAGTAAATCTCCCCGTGATGACATGCTACCAAACTATTCTTACTCTCAAATATACCGGAAACAATAACAGGTACACCAACTGGCCAAAGCTGCGAACCCCTCATCACCTAAGATGATTATGGTTTAACAGTCAATTGTTGCTTACAAGTCCTCTACATGTCTCACAATTGGGGTCGGCCTATTTTTGGATTCAGTGTGTACCTTACTACTGAAGTTGTCAACCCCTCAAAACTTCCAAACTGTTGTATCTCATGAAGTTGTACGAAAAAACAGAAAACACAGACTTTGATCAGCTCATTAACGTCTATCGATTGCCGTTGAAAACAATAAAAATTCTACCTGTGTTAGTTCAAAAGTTGACTTTTTTGCAGTAGGCCAACTTTCTAATATCACCACTTAGAAAGGAGCAAAGGATAAGCTCTAAATCTTTAGCAGTTGGAGAACTTCTAAAGTGTAAGAGGCCCATCTTATATCATTTCTCTTCCTCAATCCCAAGTGTAAGAAATGAAATGATAAAATTAGCTGAAATATCGAACAGAAATGGGTAGAAACAATAGATGGCAGCGCATTCGGGCCGTGGGAAAATGCCGACTTTTTTATTTTGTAAATTTTCCTATTTATCACTCAACGAACATATATTGGCTGTGGGGCCAGGGAATTGCCACATATCTTTAGCACTTGCAGACTTTAGTCCATCTTCAATTTAAAGCTGGCGCCTGTCTGCTTGCCTGCTAGAACGGAGCTTTCTACTCAAAAGCAGAAACACGGTTTGACGAAACGAAAAGCTTGGCTGCATAACTTCAGATAATCCTCTCTGGCATAGGCTATACAACTCCACTTCACTTCACACAATGTAGGCTCTGGCTCAATTACAAGCAAAAACCATCCTTTTGGCCTCAGGCAAGAGTTCTACGGAGCTTTCCAAATCTTTCCAAATCAAAATCCCCCAAATCTCAGAAACAACGTTCTTTCTAATAGAAAACACATCGGAATGCGTCGCAGGCGAATTTTTTTGTAAAACTAACTGCCATGAATCAGTTGAGATTATTCCTCGTAAATTTTAATTCACAACTTCGGCTTTTCATTTCAGCTTTCGCTAAAAAGCGAAGCTTCCAGCGACTGTACCCAAGACAAGTTAAAGTTTAACTGAAAAGCCAACTTATTTTTGTGTCATTTAATTGACTGAATTATTTGGATTCTGCAAAGGGATTTTATTATTTTTCCACTATCTACTCTAGTTATGGCGTTCAGAATATCTGCGGCCGTCCCCACAACGAAAATTCTACTATGACTCCGGAAATTTTTATCTCAGCACAAACGCTGCTTTTCAGTGGGCAGTGGTGAGATTGGTGAAGATGCTTAGTGCCTGAACAAAAAAAGAACGTAAGTCTTTTTCGTAAAGCATACAACAAAAATACAAGCGCATAGAGTACAAATCACACGGAAATTCCACTATTTGAAAAACGATTATTCGCGAATAGCGGAACAACCAAGTAACGCATTTTCAGCGGGTCTTCAAGCCAATTTTAGTGAAGAAGTGATGTGTAACTAGATGTCCTATCCCAGCCCTTTTCGGTTAAACTTTAAACTTTTTTTTTAATCTGCCTTTTTCCGGAAACGTTTGATCTTGACCTACCATACAAGTTCTAGCTTTTAATGTATTTCAAACCCCCAAGGATTTCAAGCCTAAAACGCCAACTAAATGAAACACCGTTCTTCCAAATAGAAAATACTAGAAAACCGCCGCAGGCTAAATTTTGTGGAAATGCTGACGAGTGTTTGCACGTTTCTTACAAATAAAAGTAAGGCTACCTGTGAAATCACAGATCTGTCCTTCAAAGAAAGTAGTGGCCAATCACAATAAGGAAAAAAAGTAGATTTGTTCTAAATTTACAGCAAAAGAAGTAGTTTTAACGTTGAAAAGACATACTTAATACTGGAGAACTGCGATCTCCATTGCACTGCGACCCCTCATTTACTCTTCGAGATTATGACCACACCGAGAATCGACAAAAAAGGAAGAAATAAGGATCACAGTTTGCAGTTTTGATATGACTTTTTTCGATTATCGGTGTGAATCTAAACCAATCAAAAAGGGCAGTTTATGGGTACGAACAGACAAACGACCCACAAACGAAAAAAGGAGAACAGGTTTGCCGAATTTTGACGAGAAGGAACGGAATGGAACGAAAAAGTGTTTGACGGTGCATTTAAAAAAAAAGAAGCGGTTTAACGACGAGACAAATTTTCCGTCTTCGCCCGACGGAAGCTCACATAATCTTATTTGATTTCTTCTATATAAAAAATATCCCGACTCGCCGACGGGACTTAAACTAGTCAGCAGAATTCGGTTTCTTATGTGTAAAACCAAAACGCGACTAACTGACAAGACTTTCGGCTTTCGTCCGACAAAAAATTGTAGTCATTTGATGTTTTGTGTGTACAAAAATCTCGATTTGCCGACGAGACATAAACTTTCGGGACTTGCCGACAAAAGTTCACAGAATTTTATTTATTACATATAATAAGATCCCGATCAGCAGACAGGACTTCATCTTTCTGGGTGCGCCAGACAACTGTTTGCAGAATTTTATTTCTTACCTTTAAAAAGATCACAATGTGCCGACAAGAATACCGACGCCAGACTAAAGCATTCGGAATTCGGCTTCTTCTGTGTTTTGCCCGACAAGACTGTAAAGAACTTTATTTATTACGTGTAAATAGAAACCGATGTGCCGACGAAACTTAGACTTTTGGGGTGAGCACAATAAACATTTTGCAGATTTAGATTTCTTACGCGTAAAAAGACCTGATGTGTCGACGAGAATACCGACGCCCGACAAAACCATACAGCATTTGATTTTTTTTTTTGTGTTTTGCCCGACAAGACTGGCCAGAACTTGATTTCTTACATGTAAAAATAACTTTATGTTCGGACGAGACTTAAACTTCCCGCGTGCGCCCGTTAAGTGGTTGCAGAACCCGATGTGCCGACGAGTCGACCGACGCCTGACTAAAGCATAAATCTATGTAATTTCTTCTGTATAAAAAGAGCCCGATGTGCCGACGAGTCGACAGACGTCCAACAAAAGCATTTGAAGTTTGATTTCTTCTGTGTTTGCTGGCGCTTCGCACCGACAAACTAAGGAAGTTTCCGTATAAAAAAGACCCGACGTGCCGAAGAGAAAACCCGAGAACCGACAAAAGCATACAGAATTCGATTTCTACTGTATTTTGCCCGAGTTTGCAGAATTTGATTTCTTGCGTGAAAAATAAAACTATGTGCCGACGAGTCGGTTTCTAGAAGGGGTTAGTGAGGAGCTAGAAACTTGTACAAATTAACACATATTTTATTTGATCTCTATAAGTCTGAGGGTAAGAAAATTAGTCTCCATTGTCTATCAATGTAACTTAGAATTAAGTGTTCACCCAAAGAATATAAATGATAATGTAAAACAATGACGTAGTTTCCTAATAGTTACTAGAGTGGCATCTATGGTTATTTTCATACCTGTGAAATCACAGATATGTCCTTCAAAGAAAGTAGTGGCCAATCACAATAAGGTAAGCACGAAGTAGATTTGTTCTAAATTTACAGCAAAAGAAGTGGTTTTAACGTTGAAAAGACATACTTAATACTGGAGAACTGCGATCTCCATTGCACTGCGACCCCTCATTTACTCTTCGAGATTATGACCACACCGAGAATCGACAAAAAAGGAAGAAATAAGGATCACAGTTTGCAGTTTTGGTAAGACTTTTTTCGATTATCGGTGTGAATCTAAACCAATCAAAAAGGGCAGTTTATGGGTACGAACAGACAAACGACCCACAAACGAAAAAAGGAGAACAGGTTTGCCGAATTTTGACGAGAAGGAACGGAATGGAACGTAATAGTTAAACGTAAAAGTTCAACTGTCTGTAAAGTCAATTTAGTCCCTTCTTTATTTTTGTTTCAACACTGATGGATAGCCTTTCATCGTGTGAAGGTCTCGAGGGGTTGTCAACTTTAGTGGTACAAAAAAAATAGGCGGATCCCAACTGTGAGACATGTCAGGAATTTGTAAGTAACAACCGGCTGTTAGAACATAATCATCTTCGAAGATGAGGAGCTTGAAACTACTGCTAGTTGGTATACCTGTTGTGTCCAAGAATTTGGTTCCACATCTATCACAGTGAGAGGGACTTGTAAGTAAGAATCGGTTAACAATATTTTTTTTTATGTTTAAACAATATTTCTGAACCATTTTATCATGTAAAGATCACTTCTCATAAGAGCTGTGCTATAACTATTCGATTCAAAATACTACTTCGGCTAACTCATCCTTCTAAACATGTAAGTTCGACTCTGCAAAACCTAGTTATAAATAAACTGGAGCAAGCCTAAAGAAAGAATAAACATCACCAAAAAATAAAACGAGTCTTAAGCACATAATCCGACAATCAAACCCGGTTCACATCAAAGAGAACAGTCATGACAGCCCGCCCCCGCTGGATCGATAAAGCCACTATTGCCAAAAATAAACAGATACAAATGAGCTATTCAAACTTGCTCCAGGGAAAAGTACCCCCCCCCCCCCGACAACTAGTCTTGGCGGGAATATCGCTCTATGAACTTGTATCCCAAGATGGAAGCTCGGGGATGCATGAAGACCAACACCTACAACACTTAACACGTCACGCTTTGAACTTGTATCCCCAGGAGACAAGTTCGAAGATCCATACAGGCCAACAATTATGTGTCAATGGTTCCAGCTAACTATTTGTTCCCCCCGTGTTTGCATTTTGCAGACGGATCCGAAATCCCCTAGGAGCGTCTTTCAAAGCGGCTGCAAGACCGGGGTTGCCACATCAAAAACATTTAGAGAGTGAATTTTGGCCCAAAACAGAGAGTGAACTGGGAGTGAAATTTTCTTTAACGAAAAAACGTGAAATGATAACTTTTGGTCCGAATTGCTTCTGCAAAAACGAGGTATCTTAATTTTATTTTCACGAACAAACGTGAAATAGTCACTTCTTTTCGGAATCCCTGCTGCAAAAGGGACACATTTGGACGTAATCTCAAATAAGAGTGATTTTTATGTCCTACGTAGGACAAGAGTGACGAAAACAAAATAGAGTAACACTTCACTACCGTGCGACACGTGGCAACCCTGTGCAAGACCCGTTTGGACATCTCTGAAATTTTCAACGTATCAGATTTTCGTATCGGGCAAGGAGCAGTGCATTTTCCTCCCCTCAAAGCAAAGGTCGTAGCAGACGTAGGCACAGCTTATATCCCAATATTCTAACATAGTTTGAAACTCTGCTGGGATTACTAAACATCACGGAGCAGTCCCGTCCCGGCGGTTTTCTGCCTCACTCTTTCCCCTTAAAGGACCCCTCGCACTATTGACTCTTCAACTTCTAGTATTTTAAAATATTTGAATACTTTAAAACTAGGCTGTGCTTCCAACAAATAACCCACGGTTTTGGCTGTTTTAAGCTTTTTCCGAGACCCATTGACTTGTAGCGCAAGCAGGGAAACAATTTACGTAACCGGTTTTTAGGATGGAAAAACTTCTCGCAGAAAACCGTCGACAGTGTGAAACACATCGAAGGTAGCAAAAGACGGCAAGTGAGAAAAACAGCATACTTTTGTCGAGGGGTTAGAATGTACCGTACGAAATTGGGGTCTCCGGGTTTAGAAATATGGAGTGATTATGGAAGTAAGTTGCATTAGTATTATAAGTAAGATAAGTCCTTTAACTTTTGATTGGAAGCATTGAAAAACTTGTAAGCGGTATTCATGGTATTCATTCAATGTAGAGATAAAGGAAAGTGTAGGTGACGCTAAATATATAGGTCGGTCATTGAAAACAAAACAAAACAAGAGCTATAAGCTCATATGGCACTTGCAAGCTTGTTAGCATGTATTCAAGTTCTCGTACTGGGATATGAATGAAGAGCCGTGTTGTCAGTGTGATGGGTCGGTTGGTGTTATTATTTGCGTTTTTGATCGCCTGTGTAAGTTCTCCTGTGAGTTCGCCGTTTCACCTTAATTTTCGTTTTTACACTCAGTTCGCCTGACGCCTAACGGCTTCGCCGTTTCAGGACGCAGGTGCGTCCTGAAACGGAAATTGTGCGTGTACTTCCCACCAAGTTTCATCCTGATCGCTCCACTCTATGCGTATCACGAGATTTCCGGTTCTCCCCTCCACCCCCCCTCCAGTTCATTGGATCCGGTCCGCATTTGAAACGGGACAAGATTTTCGGTTCTCCCTTCCACCCCCCCCCCCCCCCCTCCAGTTCATTGGGTCCGATCCGCATTTGAATCCGATAATCCATTCGAAAGTTATGCATGCCACTAATTTCCGGATTCCGCCGTCTCCCACTCCCCCCCCCCCCCCGACGGTCGGATCGGGCGAGTGACTGTTTCCAAGTTAATCTAGTCGGGTCTCTGATATGCCTGCCAAGTTTCATCGTTGTAGCCCACCTGGAAGTACATCAACTAAGGATCGCCGGGATTCCGGAACCCCCCTCCAACTCCCCCCACAGTGTCCGAATCCGGTCCAGTTCTATCAGTTATTTATCTAGAGCTTGTGCTAGTTCTTCCCACCAAGTTTCATCCCGATCGCTCCACTCCCGAGAGTTTCACACTATTTCCGGCTCCCCCTCCGACTCCCCCTCAGATTCATCAGGTCTGGCCCAGACTTGAGATGAGACATCTGAGGCACGAAATCTTCCCAGGTATCAAGTTTCATTAAGATCCGATCACCCATTCGAAAGTTATGCATGCCCCTATTTTCTGGATTCCGCAACCTTCCCCTCCCCCCACGATGTTCGGATCGGGCAAGTGACTATTTCTAAGTTAGTTTGGTCGGGTCCCTAATATGCCTGCCAAGTTTCATCGTCCTAGCTTATCTGGAAGTACCCTAACTCGCAAACACCGGACTAACCGACCGACACAAGGTCCGACCGACACTTTTTTGTTTATCCTCATGCTATCGGAAAATTCAGCAGATGCTTTTTGGCAGTTTTTCGCTCTTCCTGGCAATGCTTGCAGTGCATAACTCATGTATAACGTTTGTCGCGAAAATAGATTACATCCCGAGTGTTCTCTGTTGAAACCGGGCATCCTTGTGTCAGCAGTTATGAAAATTCTGACAGTGCAGAAGTCCTATTTGTGTGGAGCGGGGTGCCTGAACCTTCAAAACTTCTCCTGCGTATTGTCGGAGTCTCAGACAAACTTGAAGAGGAAATTTTTCGGCTCTTCCTGTCAATGCTTGTTATTCATAACATTCTATGCATAACATTTGTCGCGACAACAGATTACATCCCAAGTGTTGTCTCTTGAAACCGCGCATACTTGTGTTATCTGTTATGAAACTTCTGACAGTGTGCTGGACTTCAAAACATGGATATGCTAAGACTATAAAACATGGATAGGCTAAGACTATACCTGTCTGAAGCGAGAGTGGTAACAACAGTAGATGAATGGATTGTAGGAGGAATGACTCATCGCAAGCCAGTGACACACGAACCACACGTACGAAATGCCCGGCCACTGATCAATATCTCTGTAGGTGTCGAGTACCACCTAAAAGAACAAAAGTATCGTTACAGCGTAATCTCCTTACTACCAGGGGCGTCACGACTGGGGGGGGGGGGCGCCTCCCCCCATTGCTGTCGGCCAGTCGGTAAAAATTAACCGAGTCGGGGCGAAGCGCCGCGATTTTTCGTCAAAACAATTATAGTCGTTTTTTCTGAAAATCGGTGAATTTTTCTGAAAACCAGTTTAATTTTTTTTCTTCAAAAATGTCATTTTTGTTGAAAACAGTCGTTTTTTCTGCAGAAAAAGTCGCTAAAAATTACCAGCCAGTCGGTAAATGCCCCCAAACATTTTGGCTAGTAACGCCTCTGCTTGCTACTACTCCCGGTGCAAGACGTAACCAGGTTGCATAGCTTCCCTAGTGAAATACAATTACAGGAGGGGAGGCATCGAAAAATCGTACTTCGCTTTCATCTTCGACCTTAGAAATAAATTTAACTGTTTTGTTGTCTTTTTCAAATGGAGCTAATTAGATTTACTTTCCCGCACAGATACTCTCAAGGTTCAGGAAATTCAAAGAGATAAGGTAAGAAAGCGTGTTCCATTCATTTAGTGTCTCCTCTTGACTGTACCGATATATACCGACATAGAATGAGTACACACGTGGTGGATTGTAGATTTTCGTGATATTTCCTTCGTCGAAATGCCAGGACTCTTTCTAAGATATTACTTAAACAGAGTTTAACTGAAAAGCCAGCTTAATTTAGACTCTTGAATCCGAATACACTGAATTATTTTGACCTAGATGAGAGATTTTTTTTTTTCACAACAAGCTCTCGTAATGACGTTGTTCGTGTAGACGGATATGCTCTTGTTGGGATCCCAAAACGTAAGTGGAGGGATACCTATGACAAATGTCGGTCTGTCCGTCTGTCCGTCTGTAAGCACGATAACTCTCGAAGGCAATGAGATATTTTGATGAAACTTGGTGGGAGGATCCTTTGGGTCAAAGTACAGGTCAATTTCGAAGATGGGCTATGTAGCCATATATTTGAGGGTGGGGGAGGGGTTTCAAATTAAGAGACAAACAAAATATTTTTAAACAGCTAATGTGATAGTCGATTATGGGGTAAGAAGACATGCTGAGTACGATGGTGAAAACCATTTTCTTGTCGGACAAGTAGTTCGTCCGGAATCCGGCAAAACCGGAAAGTTTTGTGAAAGTAGAAGTGTCATTTGAAGTTGATTAAATGTTTGATTTAGGGGTAAGGAGACATGCTGAATACGATGGTGGAAACCATTTTCTTGCCGGACAATTAGTTCGTCCGGAATCCGGCAAAAAACGGAAAGTTGGTTAAAAGTAAAAGTTTCATTTGAAGTTGATTAAATGTTCGATTTAGGGGTAAGCAGACATGCTGAACACGATGGTGAAAACCATTTTCTCACCAGACAACAAGTTCACCAGGAATCCGGCCAGAACCGAAAAGTTTGTTAATAGCGAAAGTTTTATTTGAAGTTGATTAGATGACAGATTTCGGGGTAAGAAGAGACGCTAAGTCTGTGTATGACTATAATTTTTTACCCGGACATATAATTAGTCCTGAATCCGGTTTTGACCGGAATTTTTTTCTAAGTCAAAGTTTTATTGAAAGTTGATGATATGTTCTTTACAGGGATAAAGAGATCCGCTGGATTCGTTTCTAAATTATTTTTTTTTTGCTGGACTAGTCGTTCGCTCGGAATTCCGGCAAAACCGGAAATTTGGCAGAAGTAAAGCAGGAAGTTTCGGTCAATATCGTCAAAATAGATTTGGCTTATAGAGGTATATCTGAACTTGGTTCTCTCTGATGATTAGCCGGGCGACGACTGGATCTGGCGAAGAGAAGACCCAATTGTGTGGATCAAATATTAGATTTTTGGGATCCCATCGAAACCTTTGGTCTTGTTTTCTTAGTGACATTGTCTCTTTAAGACTTAGATGCATTTGACGCTTGCGATCATACTTTTCATTGGGGTGGAAGGGCGGGGGGGGGGGGGGGGGTACCACACGATATATGCACGATCATATTCTTCGCAACTTTCATCCATAAATATAACGTTAAGCCCACGAGAGTCTTACAGAATGCGTAACAAATCCCCAAGCATTTGCAAAAAACGAAAAGATGAAATCTCTCACTACAACCACAATAAAAGCCATGGAATGAACAGCACTCTATTCTAGACCTTCAGCTTTGAGCTAATATTTAAAAAAAAATGTAAAACAAATGCATGTATTTTTTTATCGAAAATTGGAAGCACAAATAAATTACACGAATGTGATATGATTTTACTGACAAACAACCTTGCGGGCCATGAAAAAAAAAACAAACAAAAAACCTAATAGGCTACTACATCAAATTATTACAGTGAGCTCCACCCACACGGATGAATCTGCAACAATTCTTTATACTTAAAGTTCAATGGGCACATCAAACTACCCCAATCCCACTCTGTAACAACCTAGGAACAATGCTTACCTCCTAGATCAGCAGCTTTTTCAACAGTTTCCTCTCTGTGATATTTCAAAGCGTAATTTTTTGGGCCAGTACATGCTCAGTTTACTAGCTTGGACAAAGATAAAAGTGATGTTTCTTGAAATACTTAGTAGATCTTTATTTTATGCATAAATTAGCTTGTATAATTCAGATTTGAATAGGTTATTTGTTTTTGGATGATTTTTGTAGCTATGTTATTTTTTATAAGCTTATTGCATATTCTGGTACATTTTATAAAGCAAGCTAATCAAGCTTCACAACACTATTCCACAAAGAAAAAACTTTGGAATAGGTGCTTTAAGCCATGGAACTTCTGACGAAACACTAGAACAATCAGGTAAACTGCATCTGCAACTTGACTTTGGTGACATCTCAAATATATCCTTTTCTATCAAGCATTGCTGGGAGTTTTTGAATTTCCTGCCACGATATCCCAGCTCCTAAGATTTCGATCACCGAAATGCCAGAGAGGTAAAGACAAGGAATAACAAGGAAACGACCGATTTTCGTAGCCCCTTCTAAAGGAAGTCGGAAATGTTTATTTGTGAAGCATTTAATACAAAATAAAGCATTAGAAGTGTCCATTGTGCTTTAAGGAGTTCTTAATTTCTAAAATTCCTTTTCTTTTGCCCTTTCTCAATGACCTCAAAAACCTACCTATCCTTTAATGACCGATTTTTCTTCATTTTAGGGTCACTTTTGTTCCCTGCCTTGGATGACACTGAAATGCAATGTTGGTCGACAGAACAAAGTAATTAACTTATGTCAGTCATTTTTTTTTAGTTTCGAATAAGATCAAAGTAGAGCCATTGCTCCTGCCACATGGCACGTGGAAAGGTCTCTAGGGCAACTTTTCTTTTCTACCGAAAACGTTGTGAAGTATAGCCTCCCTGTTGGTCGCCAAGCGACATGTAGCAAGCCAAGCAAGACGCACAGATAACAACAAGATCCTCTCTCTCAATCACTGCGCCGAGCAAAAATTCACGATCGCCTTCCGTAAGGACAACTTATACCTGAGAACTTGAATGGCATATTTTCTGCAAGACACTATAAGATAAGATAAGTTTTATTTACACTAAGAGCCAAAGGCAAATGGCAAATACATGAAAAATAAACAAAAATAATACCTTCTATAAGCACCTATCTCTATGGGCTAGGGCTACCCCGAGGACCCTCGCCAACTGTTTAATACTCATAAAACAACTATTTCCAATGATCCTACACATCAATTCTTCATCCACTCCTCTTTCGTTTACTCAAAAAATTTCAAACCTAAGTTCACTCAAATTTTCGTATTCACATAACAAATGGCTGCTGAACTAACAAAATATAGCTGTCGCTTTTACTGGCTTAAACATGGGAACATAAAGCAATTGACAGAACTCCAACTGAGTTACGAAAACTTAAACAGCCTTGCTGAGACTTAACTCGGGAAATCTGTGTCAATACAGTAATTTCTGGAAAAGCTCTGAATTTTCATTAATAAGCATCTTCAATGGATTGACACCACTTGTCAAACACGGATAGCAGCCTCATTCTGCAGCAATGATAAAATTAAAGGTCTGCCACCGTCCTAGTTTCCGTAGGGAATCTACGAGACACTCTAGGACAACAATCTACCAGATATGATCAACAAGAGCTAGAAGCTCATATGGCACTTGCAAGGCTGGGTCAGAGGATGAAAGCTGGAATTTGCCAATTCGTAGGTTTGTTCTAACATTTGTCAGCAAAACCCTTGAGATAAGAGTGATCATAGGCATCCGGGATACACGAAAATTTAGCCTATCGTTTGGTACAAATTATTTTATTTTTACACTAGGCTGTGGCAATGCGCACTTCAAGGGCGCTAGAAATTCATCTGTAAGCAAAACCACTCACTCAAAAATTATATTTTGCATAAAAGTATTTTTTGGACTTTAAAGAATCCACTTATCAGCCAAACCCTTGAGGCCAAAATGATCATGGGCCCTTGGGGACAATGAATATAACTCGTTTGTTCCAACGTTTTCTTTTCACTTTTCGGTGAAGATGCGCACTTTAAGGATGTTAGAAATTAATTTGGTCCAAATGATCATGGACCCTCGGGGATCGTGAAATGTATAGTTTGGTCAAAAGTAATTTTTCACTTTGCGGTTAAGGTGCGCACTTTAAGGGAGCTGGAAGTTCATTTCTGTACTTTAAGGGATGATCGAATCTGGGAAGTGACAATTTGTGAACCAGTTTTGTCGAGTCTCTAATGTTCCAACCAAGTTTCATGGTCCTAGCACATCTGGAAGTACCTTAACTCGCGATCACCGGGATCCCGGAACCCCTCCAACTCCACTCACAGTGCCTGAATCCGGTCCGGTTCTGTTACTGGTGTGCCTAGTTATTGTGTTTGTTCTTTCCCGCCAAGTTTCTTCCCGATCAGTCCACTCTACGTGACATAACTTTTCCGGTTCTCCGTCCCCCCCCCCCAGATTCATCGGATCCGGTCTGCCGATCCCCCGTTCGAAAGTTATGTATACCTCAAGATTCCGGATTTCCCCCTCCCTCCACTCCCCCAAGATGGTCGGATCGGGAACTATTTGCAAGTTAATTTGGTCGGGTCTCTGATACGCCTGCCAAGCTTCATCGTCCTAGCCCTCCTTGAAGTACCTTAACTCCGGATCACCTGAATTCCGGAAACCCCTCCAACTCCCTCCACACTGCCCGAATCCGGTCCAGTTCTTTCTATAATGTACCAAGGGCTTGTGCTTGTTATTTGCACCAAGTTTCATCCTGATCGCTCCACTCTAAGCGTGTCACAGGACTTCTGATTCCCCCTCCACCCCCACATTGAACGGATCCAAACTGGACTTGAAATGGACCGTCTGAGACACGATGTCGTTCCAAATATCAAGTTGATTAAGATCCGATAGCCCGTTCCAAAGTTGTACACACCTCAAGGTTCCGGATTCCCCCTCCCTCTATTCCCGCCCCGCCACGACGGTCGGATCGGGAATGTGACTATTTCGAAGATAGTTTGGTCGAGTCTCCGATATATGCCTGTCAAGTTTCATCATTATAGCACATCTGGAGGTACCCTAACTCGAGCACAGTGGACAGACCGACTGACCGATGGACCGAAAGGTGATCGGTATATGGCACTTAAGCGAAGCTGCAAATGCCATAAACAATAAAGTGAGCTATTGCTTATAACCTGTGAAAAATAATCCCTGTTCTCATGTGCCCTTCTTACAAAAATGAGCCTACTTCACAAATTCTACTGTCAGCTTTATACTGTGCGTCTTAATACACATATATCTAATCGGACCTTCACAGAAGGAAATCCCATACGAAAATCCAATAGCATCAAGATACAGCGAGGGTCGAGTGTGTCCGATTCCCCCTCCACCCCCACATTGAACGGATCCGAACTGGACTTGAAATGGACCGTCTGAGACACGATGTCGTTCCAAATATCAAGTTGACTCACTTTGCGTTTGACGTCATCATTGTTGTTGTTGTATATATTAACTTGACGTTTGACCTTATTTTATCTTGATACATTTATTTTTGTTGACAACAAGAGCTACGAGCTCATATTGCACTTGTTACGAGTATGTGAGAAACGAGAAAGTAAATCTGAGCATTTTTCCGAAAATTCCGATATCCCTCCCAACCGTGCTCGGATCCGGTCCGGATCCTAAAATATGCCATCTAAGGCATACGATCTCTCTGCTTTCAAAGTTTCATTCAAATCACTAAACTCGTTTAACCCCTATGCGAGCCACAACATTTCCGGGACTCCCCCTCCAACTCCCCCCACTGCGACCGAATACGACTTGGACACATAAAGTTCGCATCTCTAACATCTCCTCTTCCCGTCTATCAAGTTTAACTCGAATCAGAGCATATCTTCAAATTTCTGGTTCCCGCTTCATCCTCCTCGTACTTTGGTCGGATCCGGCTCGGACACCAAAGGACAATTCTAGGCCGCGTAAACTTGGTACTGTCCAACTTGCATCCCATTCGGCCCATCCGTTTGGTTTTTGTGCATGTCAAAAAGTTTCCGGACCCCCCCCCCCCCCCCTCCCCCAATTCCCCAACCATGGCCGCATGGGGTTCGGACACATGCTTTGCATATCTAGGTCATCGGTTCTTTTCACACATAAAGTTTTACTTGAACCGGACTATTTGTTCAACCTACGGAAGTCATTAATTTCCGAATTCCCCGTCCCTCAACTCTCCCCACAAATGGGCAGATCTTCCAAGGGCATTGTGTAGGGTCCTAAGTCTATTTGGTCGGGTCACTAATATGCCTGCCAAGTCTTATCGTCCTTAGCACATCTGGAAGTATCCTAACTCGCGATCACTGGAATTCCGGGAAACCCCTGCAACTCCCCCCACAAAGCCCCGATAAGATCTGGTTCTGTCAATTACGTATCTAGGCTAATGCTTTTCTTCCCATCAAGTTTTATCCCGATCCCTCCATTCTAAGCGTTTCCAAATATATCTGGTTCCCCCCCCCCCCCAATGTCACCGGATCCTGTCCGGAGCACGAGATGTTTCTAAGTATCAAGTTTCATTTAAATCCGATCACCCGTTCAGTAGCTGAGCTTGCCACTAGATTCCGGTGTCTGAGACACGAGGTCTTTCTATATTTCAAGTTTCATTAAGGTCCGATCACCCGTTCGTAAGTTAAAAGTACCTAATTTTTCCGAATTTCGCCTCCCTCCACGCCCCCCCTCCCCTAGATGGTTGGATCGGGGAAACGACTATTCTCAAGTCGATCTGTTCGGGTCCCTAACAAGCCTGCCAAGTTTCATCGTCCTAGCACATCAGGAAGTACCGAACTCGCAGGATCACGAGAAATTTGCCCCCCCCCCCCCAACTACTCCCCCACAGAAAGCGGATCCTGTCCGGTTATGTCAGTCACGTATCTAGGTCTTGTGCTTGTTCTTTCCACCAAGCTTCATACCAATCTCTCCACTCTAAGCGTTTTCCAAGATTTCCGGTTCCCCCTCCAACTCCCCCTAGTGTCACCGGATCTGGTCGGGATTTAAAATGGGATGTCTGAGACATGAGGTATTACTATACATCAAGTTCTATTAAGATCTGATCACCCAGTCGTAAGTAAAAAATACCGATTTTTTCCGGATTCCCTCTCCCTCCACCCCCCCCCCAGATGCTCAGATCGGGGAAACGACTATTCTCAAGTCAATATATTCAAACAGTGTTTACAACGGATACGTCAGCTATGATTCTTCATCAGCGATATTTCGGCCCTTCTTGGCAAGGGTCCTCGTCAGGCTGTCAATCCTCTGGTTCAACTTCGGGGAAGGAAACAAACCTGTAATCAACCAGGTTTGTAAATATAAATATAGTTATTATATAATTATTATAAATATAATAAATTTGGGGTCCCTGATATGCCTGCCGAGTTTCATCGTCCTAGCTTATGTGGAAGTGCCCGAACTGGGAAAACCTGGACAGACCGACGGAAGGACAGAAATTGCGATCGCTATATGGCACCTGGCCGAAGGGCAAGTGCCATAAAAAGCCAAAAATTCGGCTAGTCCGTGAATGGTTTAAAAGTAAACTGAACTGAACTGAATTGGACACCCAGCTCTCCAAATGGTACACGTCTTCTGGGTCCCTCTTCGGGATGACCATCCTAAGATTCACCGAAAAAAGCCAGGGCACAAGTGGATGAGCAAATTCCTTAGAAATATAGTAAGAGACTTGTGATGATCCTGAAGGCAGCATTCGCTCATAGCGGAGTTTAGTCGTTTCCTTTAATCAAATGTGTTTCATTTTTATTTATTTATTGCCCTCGTTATTGCCATGAAATCAGGATTTTTGTATAATAATTGTTTTTCTTATTATCGTATATTTCAGTTTGTAGTTTTTGCACGTAATAATACCGTAGAGCTAACTGACGACAAACGGAGAGGTGACAGAATTCAACCCCGCAAAACCTGTTTCTTTCATGACCGCTGCGGTAGCACCAATTTTCTTATTTTTCTTATTTCTGAGGGGTGTTCGGATGGGGGGGCTAAGTGCAGCTAACGCAGAAGAAAAACAGCTCTCCAAACCGGCTGTAGAAATCCAGGAAGTCTATAGCTAACTGGAAGGAAGTGGAACTGATGAGATTGCGGATCACTACTTACCAGAAACACATTCAATGGAAGCCAGCAGAATGCAAACACCACGACGACAGTCATCATCATCTTGACGATCTAAAAAGAAAAAAAAAAATCTAGTACCCATCGAGGACTCCAATCTTTGTGAGTCAATAAACTTGGGCTTGCATTGCTCCCGTCAAACTTCTCAATCTGCACATCTTAACCTCCAATGTGAACTTCCGCTTCCCTCGGAAAAGCACGTGCACCAACTTTCTTTCAGTGCTTCTGAACTTGCCGAGTAAAAACGAAGGGTGTGCCGCAGGTTCCAATTACTTAGCTCTCAAATTATCCAAGATCCGCGACAAAAATTGTTTTTCAGCTGATTTATGCTTGCCCTTTAGGCACTCATCACAAGAAAGCAGACAGTTCTCAGAACAACACTTTTCTCAGTTAAAGGACTTGTCTAACCTACTTCCATAATCACTCCATATATTTCTGACTCCAATTTCGTACGGTACATTCTAACCCCTCTAACAAAACCACGCTGATTTTCTCACTTGCCGTGTTCTGCTACCTTCGATGTGTATCACGCTGTCGGCGATTGTCTGGGAGAAGTTTTTTCCTTAGAAAAAACGGTTATGTAAACTGTTTCCCTTTTTCGCTACAAGTCAACGGGTCTAGGAAAAGGCTTAAAATTATTTGTTATTATTATTTGTTATTTGCTGAAAGCACATCCTAGTTTTAAAGTATTCAAAAATTTTAAAATAAAATTGAAGAGTAATTACTGCGAGGGGTCCTTTAACCACGTCGAGGGCTCATTGTCGCTCTGGTAGCTCTAGCGGATTTTTCGAAACGTTCGGTCACGGCAAGATTCTTGACATTACTCACGTCAAGGGTCACGGAATTACAAATAATTGGTAGTAGTAGTACCATATATCCTTTGAGACAGATAACTATTTATGTATTTTAACAGCAAACACGCCATTTTGCCTTCGGATCGGGTTTGCTGAGTTATTTCTATCGCGAGGTTCAACTTGTGTGTCGAGTGTGTGGCACACATGTTTGACTGTTAGTCACAGAAACAGAATCGGGTGCCACACACACGACCACCACCTCCTTATAGTACAGTCAATCTAAATTAATTTTAGGGGTTACCTCAAACAAATTGCAAAAGTTTTGATTTTGGTATCATTCGAACCGGAAAAAAATTCTCTACAACATATACAAAATCGGCCAAAATCGGTCGAGGCGAAATTGACGTTTTTTCGTCTTTTCTTCTAAAATAACGACTTTAAAAAAAAATTAGCTTGCACTTTTAAAAAGTCGATGATAGGAAAATCTGGTACGTAGATCACGAATATGGAATCGGTTTTGTGCTGTGACCATCTCTGAGCCGTTTCCCCCCCCCCCCCCTCCACACACGCGCGACATAAAGCGTGCATTAATATACGTTGGATATTACACGAAGTAAATTTACACTTCCTATGCCGAAATGCCAGGAGAAAGTCGTGTCCTAGTATCTTGCATATTTTGCCCCCCCCCCCTCCCCCACGTACACCCAATCAAAAAAATGGTTTTGCACACATCTCAAAATTGTCCGGCATCTGCATACCATTGGAGACGCAGCACTTTACTCGATTCTGATTAAGGAACTTGTAGACGAAGATTCAGATGCAGAACTTGAATTGAATACAGAACTTGCATTGAATACGGTTGAGCTTAGTGAAATTAAAGACCTATATGAGAAAGTAATGGATGGACGAGCTTCTCTTGATCATATCTCCCAGTCTTCAAGTCTCATGAAGGTCAAAGCTTCTCTGTCGGCTCTTAAATCAGAGCGAAGTCACGAGACTCGAACAGGAAAACTGTGGCTCCAGTACATGGACATGGTTGCCATTCTTCGAAATTTCCTCAGAGCTGAACGTACAGGTCAATGGAAACTTCATTTGGAAACAGTTTCCGACATGCTCCCTTACCTCGCAGCAGCTGGTCACAACAACTACACGAAGTCGGGGAGGCTGTACCTGCAGCAGATGAACAGACTTGAACATACAAGCCCAACACTTTTCCAGTCTTTCGAAAAAGGCTTGCACGTTGTGAGAAGATCGGACAGATTTTGGGGCGATTTATCTGCAGATTTGGTCATAGAACAAGAATTGATGAGAAGTCTGAAAACGGCAACCAGATTGACTAGAGGTAGAGGAATGACGGAAGTACAGAGACTTCAGTGGGTAATGGGACGTCCAGCATGTGCTCACGTCAATCTTCTGATGCAAGAACTGACGGATGTTTCGTATCACACAAGCGACCAGCACAAAGAGTCTGGTCTTTCAAGGCAGCAGAGGGACTGCAAAGACACACAAATAGTTATTGACTTTGTCGAGCAGTCGTCTCCTTTCGAGGGTGATCTGCTATCGCTTCGAAGCCTTGCTACTGGCATGACTGCTGCAGAAAACGTGAACATCGACAAAGCAGTGGAAGTCGGGAAGAAGATTCTTGACGGAATGGTAGGGAAATCGCTGAAGGAGCATTCGTTCAAACGGAAGGATCAGGCAGTCCTTATGACGACGAAGCAAAAAAATGGAGGAGAAATCCACCGTTTAGACCCTTCATTGCTGTTTCAGCGTCTTCTAACTGTATCCAAAAGACTGAATATGGACGAGGAATCTTCATTTAAAAATGAGCTTTGCTTCGAAAGAAGAGATTAAAGCAGCGGGAGAGGCTGCACTTTCTATATTGTACGGTGGAAAATCTACTGACAATCTTGACAGTAACCGGCACCGAGTCTTTCAGCAGAAAGTAGCAACGTCTACAACTTTCGTCCATCCCCAAGATCTACCTTCTACTTCAGCAGCAGCGAAATTTCACTGTTTCCGAACCTATCTTCAAGTACAAGATTGGATCGGGCTTCAGAGCACTGACCTTGATCCTGAGAATTGAGGATGGAAACTCCAGAACGGCATGCTGTACCCTATCCTCACGGATCTTCCAGCGGCACCAAAGAAAATTCTCACAGTCGTGAAGTGTGGTTGTAAGGGATCCTGTGATAGTGACCGGTGCAGCTGTCATCGAAATGGCATCGAATGCAACATTGCTTGCAAATCTTGCAAAGGAACTAGTTGCTCTAATGCTCAGGTCCAGATCGAAGATGAAGAAGACATGTGATTAATTAAATAAATGCGATGAATCTTTAATCCCTTTGCAATTTCGAATTACCTGTGATTTTTTGTTCAAATTAAAATCAATGATTTACCTAGTTGTGAGAAGTTGCTTATTGGATTCTAAGAATTTGGGGTGGTCATGTTTAGGGTGGAGGGTGGGGGGGGGGGGGGAAATTGACGTGCACGACTTCTTCTCTGCATTAGCAGTCTATTTTTTTTCTGTATGGATTCAACTTCGCGTAATATTGTTCTCAGACCTATATCGACGCTTGATTTATGGGCAGAAGGGGGGGGGGGAACTGAACATGAGCGTTCAAAACAAAAACAAAGTGCATATTCGTGATCTACGTACCAGATTTACCTATTACCGATTTTCTATACGTGCCAATGAAGTTGTTTTTAAAAAGTCGTCATTTTAGAAGAAAAGACGAAAAAAGGCCAATTTCGCCCCGTCCGATTTTGGCCGATTTTTAATATGTTGTAGAAATTTTTTTTCCGGTTCGAATGGTACCAAAATCAAAACTTTTGCAATTTGTTTGAGGTTAAACCTTAGATTGACTGTACTATTACATGAACGAAGGCTGAAACTCTGCATGGAGTTTGGTATCAAATGTCTGAATCACCCCATCCACACAAATATTTAAAATCTATCAAAAAGGCTCCCTCGCAAGGTAGCTACTACGGTTGAAAAGTTGCAGCCAATTAAATGTGCCCCCCAGAGGTTTGCAAAAAGTTTTGTCCCTTCATTTTTAAAGATGTATACCGAAGCATAAGCTGAGCTGGTAGTTTAAATTTATCATGTTATTTATGGCCGTTGTATATGCGTAGGCCTGATATGTGTGTGCTCATTTATGTCCATGACCATACCGAACAAATTTGGCGTGAGCCACGATCAGTTTTTGTCGAATAAAAAGATTTATCTATCTATCTATCTAACTATAAACAGAATCGGGTGCCACACACACGACCACCACGCTGAACCTCGACGAAAACCCGTTTTGTCTGTTTTTTGCGGTAATTCCAACCAGGGGCGTCACTAGACTTTTACCTTTGGGGAGGGGCGTCTGGTTTGTGCCAACGGACTACAAAATTTGCCGACAAAAGCCGATTTCCCACCAGCATTGAATAGAACCGATGTAAAATTAACTGTAATGCATCAGTTGAGATTATTTCTTTTATTTAATTTCGTATGTTAAAGGTCACATATTCGGCTTTTCATGTCAGCTTTCGCTAAAACGCGAACCTTTCAACGTACCGACAACAAATTAAAGTAAGCGCCGCATGCGAAATTTTTTAGATTTTTCTTTTTTCGGATACATTTTTCTATAACCATATAAGTTCTAGCTCTTAACGTGTTTGTCATCGTAAAACACCAACTCAATGAAACACCTATATTTCAAATAGAGAATACTAAAAATATGCGCCGCATGCGAAATTTTGTGTAAACTAATTGTCGTGCATCTGTTGAGGTTATTCCTCTACTCTCTCCTCCTCTCTTTCCTCCTACCTCTACTAAAGTCGTCTACTAAAGTTCAGATATTTGGATTTTCATTTCAGCTTTCACTAAAATGCAAAGCTTCCAACGACTATACCCAGAAAAAGTTAAAGTAAGCGCCGCATGCGAATTTTTTTTAATCTACCTTTCTTCCGGAAAACATTTTGGTATGACTACCATACAAGTTCTAGCTGTTAACGTGTTTCAAAATCCCAAGAATGTCAATCCTAAAACGCTAACTAAACACCAGAGATGTAGTCTTGAATCTTGGTCTTGGTCTTAAGACCAGTCTCAAGACCGATGCCAACAATCTTGGTCTTGGTCTTACGACCAGTGGCAAATTCTTGGTCTTGGTGTTGTTCTTGAGCTTCCGGTCGTCAAGACCTAGCCTGGTCTTCAAGACCCTAATTACAGCAGGATTAATTTCGAAACCAAAACGTTGCAAAGCAGCAAAAGGTTAGTCACGGATTGCATCATCAGGACCACATTTTGGAGGTCAAGAGATTAGCGGATGAAATTATTATTTATAGGGGCTATTCATAGCGATCATTGCTATACAAGCAAAGGCTTGAGGTAAGTTTCTTCAGTAACAAAATAATGGCTACCAAGGAACCTCTAGTAGTGAAGTATGCGTTTACCAACTTTCAGCTTTGTGAAAAAAACTCGGAAGTGGTCCGCTGTTTGTAAGTTCTGCAACGAAAAGAGCACTGACAGTAAAGGGGTTTCTTCTACTTTTGTAAGGTAAGCATGCAGCATGTACAGTTATTGCTGACTGCACATTCCACCACCGCAGTCTATGCGGTCATCAGTTCTTGCAGCCCTAGAAGTTCTCGCGTCATTCATTGCATCTGATGATGCAATGAAGAGACTGAAAGAGCATCCTGCGTTTTCGCGCCTAAATCCCCTATACGAGAAGGTTTTCTCCGTTCCAGCAACTTCAGCACCAGTGGAGCGCGTGTTCAGCCACAGTGGACTTTTTCTGCGACCGCACAGAGCAAGGATGTTCCTGAAATTATTGGCAGCATTGGTTTATTTAAAATGCAACAGAGATAGAGAAATATAATCAGCTTGCTTTTCATTAATTTCCCGTAGTTAGGCTAGAAAACTGATTCCTCACTCAATCTAGTAAAATAGACTGTCTTGGTCTTGGTCTTAAGACCAGAGCTGAATTCTTGGTCTTGGTCTCAATACCAGGGCTAAAATCTTGGTCTTGGTCTTAATTCCGGTGCGAAAATCTTGGTCTTGGCCTTGGTCTTGACGTTTTGGTCTTGTCGACATCACTGCTAAACACCGATCATATAATAGAGAATACTCAGTTGAGATTGTTCCTTTAATGTAAATTCGTATATTTAAATCAAAACAGTTTTCGTTTCAACTTTATCTAAAAAGCGAAGCTTCCAACGATTGTACCCAGAATAAGTTGAACTAAGCGCCGCATGCAAATTTTTGAAATCTGTATTTTTTCCGTACAAATTTGCGCCCGACAAATTTTGCAGAATTCGATTTCTTACGTGTGAAAAGAAACCGATGTGCCGAAAGAATACCGACGCCCGAAAAAAGCCTTCAGAATTCAATTTCTTCTGTGTTTTGTCCGACAAGACTGTAAAGATCTCTATTTCTTACATGTAATTAGAAGCTGATGTACCGACGAAAGTTAAAACTTTCGGGATGCGCCCTATATACGTTTACAGAATTTGATTTCTTATATACCGCCTATGGGCGCATCGTCCCCAACCGGGGGCACTATTATCGTAAAGCTTTGGGAAAATTATACAGCACCTTCTGCGCTCCTTCTATACTATTTCGTTCTGGTGTCCCTCATGTTCTGCGAAAGAAGGAGATAAAAAAAGATGAGATCATGTTATTTTCAATATGCAAAGCACCTGCTCCACTTGTCAAAATTATGCCATAACCATACTTTGACGGAGAAGTTCAAAATTCAAGATGCAAGTGTTACCCTTTTGGATGTTTCTTCGTCGCTATACAAAAATCATTGACAACAGAACCCAACCAATGCACGACCTTCTACACGGCTTCCTGGCCGACGATTGAAAATAAGTGTCTTTTTGTGTATGTTTATGTGTTTTATTTATTTTCTTCATTTACTCCGCTTTCTGAAAACGGCGGGTTATAAATAAATTACTTACTTATTACTTATGTGTAAAAAGAACCCGATGTGCCGATGAGAATACGGACGCCCGAAAAAACCATACAGTATTGGATTTCTTCTGTGTTTTGCCCGACTGGACTGTGCAGAAGTTGATTTCTGACGTGTAAAATAAACCCGATGTAACGCGAGACTCGAACTTCCCGGGTGCGCCCGACAGAGTATACAGAATCTGGTTTCTTACGTCGATAAAAGAACACGATGTGCCGACGAGTCGACCAACGCCCAACAAAAGCATACAAAATTGTATTTCTTCTGTTCCTAATGTATAAAAAAGAACCCGATGTGCCAACGACAATACCGAGACCCGAAAATGCATCCAGAATTCAATTTCGTCTGTATTTCGCCCGACAAATACTTGCAGGGTTTTTATGGCACTTGCCCTTCGGCCAAGTGCCATATTGCGATTGTAATTTCTGTCCGTCAGTCGGTCTGTCGGTCCCGGTTTTGCTAGTTCAGGCACTTCCAGATAAGCTAGGACGATGAAACTTGGCAGGCATATCAGGAACTGGACCATCTAAAATTGGAAATAGTCGCTTCCCCAATCCGACCATCGGGAGGGGATTGGAGGGAGGGGGAATCCGGAAAAATTAGGAAAAATGAGATATTTTTAGCTTAAGAACGGGTGATCGGATCTTAATGAAACTTGATATATGGAAGGACCTCGTGTTTCAGACGCCCCATTTTAAATCCGGACCGGATTCGGTGACACTGGGGGGAGTTGGAGGGGGGAAACCGGAGATCTTGGAAAACACTTAGAGTGGAAGGATCCGGATGAAACTTGGTGGAAAGTACAAGCAAAAGTCCTAGATACGTGGCTGATATAACCGGAACGGATCCGCTCACTTTGGGGGACTTGGTGGGGGGGGGGGGAAGAAGTCCGAATTTCTAGTGATCCCGCGAGTTCGGTGCTTCCTGATGTGCTGGGACGATGGAAATTGACAGGCATGTCAGGGACCCGACCAGATTAAATAGGAAATCGTCAATTCCCTGATGCGACCATCTGAGGGGGGGGGGGGGAGTGGAGGGATGGTGAAGCCAAAATTTGAGGTACTTTTAGCTTGCGAACGGGTGATCGGATCTTGGTGAAAGTTGATATTTAGGATGACCTCGTGTCTCAGACATTTCACTTTAAATCCGGGCCGGATCCGATGACACTGGGGGGAGTTGGAGAAGGAAACCGGAAATTTTGAGAAACGCTTAGAGTGGAGGGATCGGGATGAAACTTGGTGGGACAAACAAGCACAAGTCCTAGACACGTCATTGACATAACCGGACCGGATCAGGGAACTGTGGGGGAGTTGGGGTGGGGGTCCGGATTTCTAGCGATCCCGCGAGTTCGGCATACTTCCTGATGTGCTAGGGCGATTAAACTTGGCAGGTATGTCAGGAATCCGAACAGATTGACTCGAGAACAGCCGTTTCCCCGACCCGACCATCGTGGGGGGAGTGGGTGGATGGGGAGTCTGGAATCTAGTGGCGTGCATAACTTTTGAACGGGTGATCGGATTTGAATGAAACTTGTCTGGTGAGCTATCGCCTCGGACGTTCAGTGTCAAGTCCGGGTCGGGTCCGATACCTGTGGGGATAGGGGGGGGGGGGGAAAGAAACTCTATAAGCAGAGGGATTGGGACGGAACTTAATGAATGGAACAAGCATTAGGCCTAGATGAAATTGACGGAGCCAGATGGTTTCGGGGCTCTGGGGGTTGGAGGGGGTTTCCTGGAATTCCGGTAGTCGTGAGTTAGAATAGTTCCAGATGTAAAACGACAACGAAACTTTGCAGGCATTTTAGCGACCCGAATTATCTTGACTTAAAACCTGACACAACATACCCCCGGAAACTTCCGTTCCTAGATCCGAGCATTTTTGGGGGAGCAAGAGAAGAGAAATATGGAAATTGACTTCTATAAATTGCGGACGAGTGGTTTGATTCGAGTGAAACTTAATGGGTGATACGAATCGATGGCCTCGACATGTAAAACATGCGTTCGAACTCATGCCCCTATTGTTACTTCTCTTTAACGCGATACTTAGCTCGTCAGAATGGCTAGATGCTTGGAAAACATCTATACTAATCCCCATTTTCAAATAAGGAGACCCCAATGTCCACGCGAACTACAGACCGATATCACTAATTCCGTGCATAAGTAAAGTTTTAGAAAAGATTTTGGATATTAGGCTGGCTCGATGGTTGGAAAGTAATGACGTTATGAAGGAAGAACAAGGAGGTTTCCGGGAAGGTTATAACGCAATAGATCGGGCATTTATACTGAAGACTTAATTGAGAAATATGAGAAAGGAAAAGATAAACTTTACGTTGCTTTCATAGATTTTGAAAAGTCATTTGATAAAGTGGATAAAGCGCTGCTGTGCGTAGAAATGATAAGAATAGGGTTACATTGATTTTTTGTTAGACTAATTTCTGGAATGTATATTGGATCTAAAGCAGTAGTAAAAAATATTTCACAAGGGACTTTCCCGCCCATTTGATTGGAATAGCGGGGTGAAGCAAGGAAGCGCGCTCTCTCCAAGATTATTCTGCATTTTTATAAATGATCTGAAGGAGTTTTTCGAAAAGCGTTGGGCACCAACCGTGCGACTCGGAAACTTAGTTATATCACTACTGCTGTTTGCTGACGACGCAGCATTAATAGCAAAGTCACCACAAGAGCTTCAAAACCTGTTGGATATCCTATCAGAATATTTGGAGAAAAAGAAGCTAAAGCTAAATGTTAAGAAAACTGTAGTTGTGATATTCGGCAAGAAAGAAAGTAATGAGTCAGAACTGCCAAAATTTTATTATAGACAGGAGCAAGTGTCTACAAAGCCTAGCTTTAAATATCTGGGGATAATATTTTCAGAAGTAGGAGGATGGAAATACAACGTAAATGAGATGGCAAGGAGTGACAAGCGCAATAATTCGTAACGGGACGTTATCAGGAATTAAGCACAAAAAATTCATAAACAAATTTTCGTGTCGAAAGTGACGCCAACATTTCACTACGGTGCAGAGCTTTGGGGATTTGAAACTGCCCCAACTAGAGACAATACAGCTTCAGTATTTCAAGAGACTTATTGGTTTACACCAGACGACCCACAGCCAGGCAGTAAAAGGGGATCTGGGACTTTTTTCCCTAAGGAAACATAGATTAACCCAAATAATTAGGTTCTGGTCAAAAGTTATATCTTTACCAGAGAAGAGACTGCTCAAGCAAGCTTACCTGGAAGCACTATCGACGAAAAAGCGAAATTCATGGCCGCTCCAAGTTAAAAAACTTTGAGGAAGGAGATCCGACCAGCTTCATACGTGAATTCACAGAGTGTTAGAAGAACAAGAGGTTCAGGCTTGGTACGAACGGACACAAAATTCAGATACATTAAAATACTACAAAGAAGTTAAGCAGATTTTTCGGAATGGAATTTTACTTCAAGCTATACCTACCGGCGGAGAGCCTGCGCCTGTGGTTTCAGCTACGAGCGAACTGCCTGCTAGTGCGTGGTCGGAGTAATTCGGATTTTAAGATCCCATATAGTAAGCGACAATGCCCCCTGTGCTTTAATACAGAAGAAGAGGGCCATTTTCTGGTTGAATGCGAGCAATTCTCAGACCTCAGGAGACACTTTCTTAATGGGTATACTATCAAGTTCCCCGATATTCTTGAAACAAAAAATAAAGCTAAGATACTTAAAATATGCCAATTCTTAGAGAGTGTATTAGTTAAATAAAGATAAGTGAGTGATGTAAATTGAGTGATGTAAAGTGTATTGTAACTCATGTATTTTGTACGGTCAATTGGCTATTAAATATATTCATATGCGACCACGATTAGGGGAATTCGGGGGGGGGGGGGGATTTTGACATGCAGAAAAAACAAACGGATGGACCGAATGAGATGCAAATTCGACAGTGCCGAGTTTATGCGGCCTAGATTTGTTATTTGGCTTCCGGGCCGGATTCGGCCAAGGTAGGGACGGGGGTACTGGAAACTTGCAGATAGGCTATGCTCCAATTTCAGTAAAACTTGATGGACAGGAACAGTGAATTAAGAGATACGACGTTTATGTTTTCAAGTCTTGTTCGACCACAGCAGGGGGAGTTGGATGGAGATTGCCGGAAACTTTGAGGCTCGCATAGGGGTCAAACGAGTGCATCAGTTTAAATGAAACATGGAACATAGAGAGAGTCATACCCTAGATGACATATTCTGGGCCCGAACCGGATCCGACAACGTTGGTGAGAGAGGGGGGGGGGGGGGGGGTATCGGAACTTTCCAAAATGCTCAGATTCGAGTGAAACTTGATAGATGGTATAAAAGAAGATGCTTCAGTTGGTCGATTTTTTTTATTCCGAACCAGATTCGGCCACGGTAGGTGGAGATAGAGGGAGTACCGGAAATCGTGTAGCACGTCTAGAGATCAAACAAATGGATTTATTGGGCTGAAAGTTTGAACAGTCATGCGCATTTCCTACAGATAATCGAGACGATGCCGGAACTGCTTAGAAATGAGTGAAACTAAATATCTTATTTCTATTTCCGAACCGCATTTTTGGATGGCGGGTGTATTTTGTGACGTTCTCATCTACTTTCTTGTACAGACTACTCGTACAAGTGCCACATGAGCTCGTAGCTCTTGTTCTTTAAATGTTTTCGATCAGTATTTGATTTAAATTTATTTTATATTTTTTGAAGTTGGCGATAAAAATAGCGAAGACAAAGATGATGGAGGTAGGTAATCTTCAAACTTAGTTCTAGGCTCTGAATTATTAGTAGCTAATGTCTCCTTTACAGTCTGTTCTCCAACGTTAGCAAAATGCTTATTTAATACGTTTGCTATACCAGGTCTGTCCGACACCAGTTCGTGACCATACTTTATAGCTTCCGGAAATTTAGAAGTTTTATTTTTTCCGATAATTCCATGCATAATCTGCCAAGACCTTTTGGGGGAACCCGACGCTTCTGCAAATTGTTTCACAAAGTGTGATGCTTTTGCTGCACGGATTACTTTAGTCAAACTATTTTTATATAATCTGAATTTTTCCTTGTTTTCTTCACTAGGGTTCTCTATTCTATTTTTATAAAGCTGATTTTTAACTTTAACTGAACGAACAATCCCCTTAGAAATCCAGGGTTTTCTTGGTTCTTGGCGTCTAGGTTTACTTGTTTTCGCGGGACACGCAAGGTCAAAAGCCTTTTCAAACTCTTGTAAGAAATATTTTGTTGCTTGATCAACATCGACAGTGTTTTTTCAAATTCAAGCCACAAAACCTTGCTGGCTGCAGAAACACATTTGTGGGCCACACAAATGACCACAGAAGCCTTTTATTCGAGCCACAAACACTTACTGGGATCCGCAGAAAAACGCCTTAAGAACATTACGGAGCAAATAGGAGTGTAGAATCTTCGCAAAATCGAAAAGTGGTATAATCGGGAGTTTCACAAGAGCTTCACTAACTTTTCGTTTAGATTCCGCCATCCTCCTATCTCGCTTCACATTCGCTTCGCCTGGAATTCGCTTCCCCCAGAGCTCAAATGCAATCCGTCCATAGCTGAAAAGAAGTACAGATAGGGGCAGTACATATTGAGCTACCAGTAGTGCCATATTGTAGTTATGCTTCAGGGTTGCATCGCTCCAGTGTTCAATGCAGATATATAGCTCAAGTGCTTCGTAGGCCGGGGATGGGATGTTGAGACTCGAAGTCACGATGATCGGCAGTGCCACCACAAGGGCCAAAACCCAGCAAATTAACATTATCACCTAGAAGAAAAACAAAATGCTAAGGGACCTGTCTTACCTGTAATTCTAACGCAGCCTACTTCCATAATCACTCCATATATTTCTAAACCCTTAGACCCCAATTTCGTACGGTACATTCTAACCCCTCTAGCAAAACAACGTTGATTTTCTCACTTGCAGCGTTTTGCTACCATGTGTATCACGCTGCTGACGGTTGTCTGCGAGAACTTTTTCCATCAGAAAAACCGGTTATGTATTTTTTTTCCCTGTTTTCGCTCTAAGTCAACGGGTCTCGGAAAAGGCTTAAAACAGCCAAAACGCACATTCAGAGCCTAGTTTTAAAGCACACCAATATTTTTAAAATACTGTAAGTTGAATAGTAAATAGTGCGAGGGGTCCTTTAGGTCGAAAGTAGATACAAAAGAGTTCAAACCAGAGACTGTAGGCTAAAGTTCGCCCTCAGTTCATGTGTGTAAGACACGAAGCTCACGTGACCAGAGTACAGGATGGCATGCCGTAGCTCTCCAGTCCAGTCTAACGTTGAACAGAGCGGAGCGGGGATAAGTCTTATGTCAAGAACCCTGCCTTCACAACAAATCCACTTAGATACACAAAGCCATTTATATTGATGAAGGCTGTCTACCAACTGAACTGATGATGCTTCAAGTCAAGGCACATTACTGATTAGCTTCACCCCACACTGCTAGATGGCGTGACTAATGGAAAGAACGCGGATAATTCAAATAAGATGTGAAATGGAATCGGGCGATTCCAACAGCCTAGACCATTATCAGAAATTTGTTAAGATTCCGTGGTGTCAGTCAGGCAGTGTACAAAAGCGGTTAGAAATAAAGGGGGAAAAAATTCCTCCGTCACAGCCTTTATCGACAGGACAGGCAGTCGATAAAGGCTATCGTGAATAACCAAAATGTGAAAGTTGAACTGTTAATGGCCGCTTATTTTCACATCTGATATTTGAATACACTTCATCCAGACGCGGTAAATTTGAATTAAAAAAAAAAAAAACTGCATATTCAGGATTGAAGATGGAAAAAGGAAAAGTCACAGCTGGAGAAAGTAGGAAAACGATGTTAAGATATATCTTGCAAGGAATCTGCCATTTTGGGTTTATTTTTCGGCAATAGCTTACATTTGTAGTTGGTAAACATTTCAAGCAAAGAGGGACATGCACATAGAGATACCACAAATCCAAAACTATAAGTTCATTCGATGAAATCGATTATCTGTGGGTAGCAGACAGATGGACTAACGCATTTTTATCGGGTTTCCAGACCTATTTCAATGAATACTGATGTGTAACTAGACAGTAAGGTCTCAGCCCTATTCGGTTAAACGTGCACAATTAACTGCGGTTTGCACGGAGAAAATTCGTCAACTTAGAGCGTGTTCCACCCCTCTAACAACAGTAACTATTAGTTACTATTTTCATTCAGCCCCATGAAAAATTACTACACTTTCTGTTCCAACCTTATCGAAATAGTACATCTTTGCTTACCACGCTCGGAAGCTTAGTAAGCCTGGTAACTACGATCTCTGTGACGTGATATTTTGCCGAAATGGAAAAATGCGTTCTAACCTTGACGCGAAGAAACCAGAATCCGTGATGGCATGCATAGTAACTGCGTAAGTACGCTGGAAAACGCTCTTAGAAGAAACAGACATTACTCTGTGAAAATGGACGGACCAACCATCCGCGACATTTCGAATAAGCACATGTTTATAACCTTTAGCAGAGACTCGTACCACTGTCACCCTGTCATGTAGTTAGACAGGAAAAGATAGGTCGAGAGCTAGGACTTAAAATTTCCAATGACAATAATACCATGGTTCATGTCCCTGTGTATATACATAATTGAGTCCCCGGGGTTTTAAGGAAGAGCTTATGAGACAGACTGGCCTCCGATCTTAGGAATAATCCCGGTGAATGTTTACCTTAGACGAACAAGGAATTGGTTTCAGATGGAGGAGAGCACCTTAGGCAATCAGAGAGGGGAAGGCGTAAGTGTTTATGCAATTTATTCTTGCAGAGAGGGAATCATGAGGAAAAAAGTTGATGGACGGATAGAAGTTAGATTGGCTTGACCTACGGCCACTCCAACAGATTGCAAGGGGAGGCGCGCGGGATGATAGTGATGTATAGTGACGCATTCCAAGCAATTTTCAGGAAGAAATGAATCAGATATTCAAGGAAGAATCTTTAGTTTTTTTTCCACAAGTTCATTTTCCAGCCTGAGCTGCATAGCTGTTGCGAGACCAAGACAAGTCCAAGACCGAAGTTCAATTCAATTCAATTAAATTTCAATTCAATTCAATTTCAATTCAATTTATTTCTAAAACGTGAAGTGGACAAGCCGAATTATCGTTTGGTCGTCAATAAAAATTTATATACAATTAACAGTCAACACTTAGGAATTAATATAAAATAAAAGACATCGTCCAATAGATTTAATAAAAAGAGTTATCTCCAGGTACACAATTACTTACTAGCACTAGCGTTAAAAAACTTGACAAAGGAGGGAACAAAGCTTTTCAGATATCGGTTTCGAGACTGTACAGCTTCTGCCACTGCTCTTGCGGGTCTTTCTCGATGTTGCTTGAAATCAGTGGGCAGTATGGATCGATGGGATGTACTCTTCAGCAACCCAGTACCAAAACCAAGCGACAGCTTTTGTCGACGGCTAGCACGTAGGAAGTCATTGCTCACGAGTCAAGATGAGTCCGAGTCCTGGACAAAAATCGCTCGAGACGTATCCGAGTCAGTGAACAAAGCGTCTCGAGATAGAATCACGCCCTGAGTCCTAACAAATTTTTTTTCTTAAAATAATGAAATATATTCTTCATACCAATGGCACTTCATATGAGACAGGCGAAATAAATCTCCAATGTTTGAGGTAGAAGAGCCAACCATTATTTGGATCAGTTGTTTCTGAGCCAAAGAATCAGTGTGCTGTTTAAAAGAGATATTTTCATCAAGGATAAGGCCAACATATTTGAAAAATAGGATATATTAAAAGCTCGGCATCAGAGAGAAGAGGTTTAACAGAAGCGGAAACTGACCATACCAGGAGAAAAGCATGCATCAACATTTTTCCGCATTCAAAGCTAGATAATAAAAAAAAAAACAATAAACAGTTAGAATCGGTTATAAGAGCTTGACTAAGGACGCTGAAAAACTGAACCAAATCTGAATACAAACCAAAAATCACAATGTTGTCGGCAAAATACCTTGCTAAGAAAATGAGAAATAGGAAATACGGATGTGATTTTTTAAGTATATTCAAGTAAAAGAATACACATAGTTTTCATTCAAAAACGAAATTTGCGAAATACTCAACCGAAGTGGAGATAAAGAATGAACGGGAATGACTGTAACAGGTATTTTAAAAGTTCGTCCAGGCAGAAGGTCCCATTGTTCGGTTTTTAAAACAACCCAAACGACGGTTTACTCACTAGAACACTGGAAACACTGATTTATTCAACAACTATCTAAGATTTCCATTAACTGTGCATCCCAAATGAAATCCTGGTCAGTCGCAAGGAATGAAACTTTAATGAGACTTGCCCTCCGACCAGTTTTGGAGGAGTTGACTGAAGGGAATTATCGACGTGTAAGTTACGAATGGGTTGTCCGATTCCAGTGATATTTTTTGGGTGGTTAACTGAAAACTTAGATAGACAAAATCAGCCCGAACCACTTGCAGCAGTGACTTGGGAGTTAGGAGGGTGGATTCCACAAATTGTGAAGCGCACAAGAAAGTTTGTAGGTACCGAGTTTATCCGGCCTAAATATGTTATTTGGAGTCCGGACCGGGTTCGGTAAAGGTGAGAGGGACGCGGGGGTGGGGGGCGGGAAATTGGCAGATATGCTCCGATTAGAGCAAAACTTGAAGGATGGAAGACGATATGTCGGAGACACAACATTTATGTGTCTGAGTCGTATTCGGCTACAGTGGAAGGAGCTTGAGGGATAATCCCGGGAATTTTGTGGCTCGCATAGATGTCGAACGAGTGGAGCGATATTAATGAAACTTCTCTAAATATAGTAGTATGGAGATTACGCATTTTGGAGCTCAGACCCGATCCACCACGGTAGGGGCACAGGAATTCCCCAAAATATGTCAAAATTTGAATGAAACTTGATGAGTGGCAAGAGATGAAACCATCAATGACTTTTTATACGTGTCCGAACAGGAAATGGCCACTGTGGGTGGAGTTTGAGAGGGCTTCCAGGTATTGTGTGGCATACGTAGGGACCAAACGAGTGGAGTACGACGAAATTTAGAACCTGCAAATGTCATAGGCTCAGGATGACCCATTTTGGGTCGCAGACGGATTTGTCCTCACCGGGGGGGGGGGGGGGGGGGAGGGGGACCGGAAATTCGCGAGAATGCTCGGGTTTGATTAAAAGTTATGGGTAGTAAGATCAGACGCTCTCGCTAACGTATTTACGTGCTCGGACAGGATTCTGCACTGCATGTGAGTTGAGGGAGTTTTATTACTTAGACCTCCAAGGTATTACTTGGTATTCTGCTAGAAAAGGTGCGACATAACCATCCATTGGTCAATCTCTTTAATTGGTCGCTGGAGACTTCGTTTATTTCAAATTATTGGGCCGAGACGTTCACTTGAACTCGTGACGACCGGATTTCGACGAGTCCGAGTCCTTGAGAAAGTCGTCTTGGGACGAGTCCAGAGTCCGAGTCCACCAGCTCTGATGGCTGCACATAAGGGAAGCAGTGTCTTTATGTATCACGATCGTATCTTTGAAGACCAAAGAGCAAACCACAGTATAAGTCTAACAAGGAAACTATTTTCCAGAACGGAATCTCACCAAGTTAAACCGAACAATGCTCACCCCTTGACACAGGTACAACAAGATGAATACAGTTGACAATGAAAGAGGAAATGAAACCACTGGAGCGTCAGAGAACTGTCGCACGTCAGGGATTTCTGGAACTACCTGGGGAGGGACCTGTGAGTTTACTAATGTAGAGCAAAATAAGCTACCGTGTCAGCATTCTCTTTTCAATTTATTTCAATTTATTTAATAATAAAGCAAAACATATCTCTCGTGGGCAGAGCCCAAATACGATCTTTTTGTAGTCATAAACAGAGATAAAATAAGTTGTCAACACATAATTAAAAGAAAAGAAAAATAACAAGGCAGATAATGCTAAAGATCATTGTACTGCTTTACGAAGCTAGGCACAAAGCTTCTACTGTAGCGCATAGTGTTACAGTAGATTGGGGTCAGTTTGGGAAACTTTTCAGCCACTTCTCGGGGGGAGGAGATACAGGAACAAAGGGTGGGGGAAGGAATGAACGGTACATGGGGTGCTGGAGAAGGGAAGAGCCAAAGTTGCGGCATAGTTTTCCGCGGCGGGAAGAAAGGGATTCAATTTTAAATTCTTTGAGGTGTAAATTCTTTTTCCTTTGCAGTATAAGATAGCCGGAACTGTAATCCCTTAACCTTCTCTTTTTATCCTTTGCAGTATAAGAAAGCCGGAACTGTAATCCCTTAGCAATAACTTATTGTATCAAAAAGCCTGAGCAAATGACAATAGTAGCAAGACAAAACCATAAACTCTATCGTTTCGATGAGCGCGACTCCCGAGACAAAATCGTTCGGCCCTAGTCGAAAAACTAAAAAAAGGTAACTACTTTTCGAAGAAATTTCATTTATAAAAACAGTCTAAATAGTTTTTGGAAGCTTATAAGGGTGAAAAACTGTTTGACCGAACAATACTGACAATTTTCATTTCTTAAAATTGCTCAAAACTAGCATATTCTCAGCTAATTCTTCAATAGATATTTTGTCTCCGATATTCAAACAACGTGCAGTGCAAAAACGAATGTCGAAAGAATCACCCCAGAAGTTGCGTTTCCCAGACGAAGTAAAAATGATATTTAGCAGAGGCGGCCGTGAGGTGAAGGAGCAGCGCGCAACCATCATATAATAATATAATGTATTAGCAAATTTGATGGAAGGCCCTCTACGGGAATAGCTCCAAGAACAACAAGACCAAAGGTTTCGATGGGATCCCAAAAATCTAACATTTGATTCAAAGAATTCGGTCTTATCTTCGCCAGGCTAATCATCAGAGAAAACCAAGTTCAGATATACCTCTGTAGGCCATATCTATTTTGAAGATACTGACCGAAAATTCCTGCTTTACTTCTGCCAAATTTCTGGTTTCGGCTGAATTCCGAGCGAACTACTTGTCCAGCAAAAAAAGAAAGTTCAGAGACGAATTTAGCGTATCTCCTTATCCCTATAAAGAACATCCAATCAACTTTTAATAAAACTTTAACTTAAAAAAAAAAAACCGGTTATTATGTCTATTATATGTCGGGTAAAAAATTATTGTCATTTACAGACTCAGCGTCTCTCGTACCCCTAATACGTCATCTATTCAACTTCGAATCAAAGTTTTTCTTTTAACAAATTTTCTTGTTTTGGCCGGATTCCGGGCCAACTAGTTGTCCGGGTAGAAAATGCGTTTAACATAGGCATTAAGCATGTCTTTTACCCCTAAATCGAACATTTATCAACTTCAAATTAAACTTTTACTTTTAACCAACTTTCCGGTTTTTGCCGGATTCCGGACGAACTACTTGTCCGGCGTGTTCAGCAGGTCTCCTTACCCCATACTCGACTATCGCATTAGCTATTTCAAAATATATTGTTTCCCGCTTAATCTGAACCCCCTCCCGCACCCCTAAATGTAGGTCTACAGAGCCCATCTCAAACTCGACCTTACTCTTGACCCAAAAAACCCTCACACCAAGTTTCATCAAAATATCTCATTCCCTTCGATAGTTATTGGACATGGATGGACAGAGGGACAACTTTGCGATATCATAGGTATCCCTCAACTTACGTTTTGGGATCCCAAAAACGAGGCTCTGGTTCTCCTTCATTATGCAGAGTCCTCTTTTAGTTTTCAGCAACGTTTGACTAGTTAAACCTGCTTAATACTGCGAATGAACAACACTCGACTTTCAACGATGTTAACTTGGTCTGATCCCTTTGGACTCAGCAGATAGTTGCGCATTTACTTTTTTCCCTCTTTCTTTATTTTTTTTATTTATCTGTGACCCACTTTTTGGATAACAGCGGAGTATGAGTAAAATACACAAAGTAATATACATATTAAAACACTAGACAAAAGAATATAAATAACATGACTACATTCTTTTCATATAGTTTAAAAACACACTAAATAGACTTAAAATTTTAACAAAGTGACAAGCACATTAAAAGGGTTCAAGTATGAAAAACTGGCTAATAATTTCATGGGATGAGCGGGCAGGACGTTTGAGGTAGTAAATAGATTTGAATGCGAACGGAAGAGTGTATTGCTGAACATTAAAATTCGAAACCAATTCATTACCGGTAGGCTACTTAAAGAAACAATGAAAGGGTTATTTTATTATAGATATAGACAACTATACAGGATGGGCATAAACTCAATCTCAACGGCGTAAGCAGAAGGGTGAAAACCCAACTAGAACAAGACCAAAGGTTTCGATAGGATCCCTAAAATATTTGCTCCCGACACCTCAGTCTTCAACAGACTTCTTAAACATTTTTACTTTTAACATTTACAAACATGTTAAGGCCAATGGTAATAATATGAGAAGACCAAGTTCGTATTTGACAGTGCAAGCCGGATACGCCAGCTGAATTTCAACAAGTTCAGATATATTCAGATATCCGTTTTGTGCTGGCAAATATTCAAATATGGATTCAGCATATGGTTTAGCCTATAACCTACATCGTATCTTCTTCCTCGTCCCACCAAGTCTCATCAAAATATGTCAGTCCCTTCGAGAGTTTTCGTGCAGACAGACAGACAACTTTTGTGATGTCATAGGTATCCCTCCACTTACGTTTTGGGATCCCAAAAACGTAAACTAAAACAGTAAAAGAAAGATAAACATTTCACTTCCTTTGCATTCCGGTTGTCCTGAAGCTGAAGACCTGAGGGATCCTCCTACCAATGCAGTGTCTTTAACAAACAACTAATGATATATAATAATAATGTACTTTATTTCCTTAATAGCTTGTATTATACACGCTAGCACTGGATCTTCATTCACGCAAATAACATTATGACAATTAAAAAGTAGACATTTCATCTACACGTACAACTGAACTGTACTACTTAGTAAGTAGTAAGTACTTATCTCGAGAAGTACAAATGAGCCACTGGTTCACGGAGCTGCGTAGTTCCTTCAAGTTGAATAAATCCTCTTCTGGAATAAAAGAAATGAAACGCAACCAAGACTCACCTTGGCTTGTCGCCGTGTCATCCTGGGCCGTAGCGGATATATGATGGCCACGTATCGGTCGGCACTGATGACAACCATCGTATACGAACTGACGAAGACAGATACAGCCTAAAAAAATGACAACTAATCTTATTGTTTAATCGTTCTTTCATGTTCACAACTCGCATTATCTCTACGTCACCGATCATGCAATCCAAAGACAGGGTTCTGAAGAATCGCTTTCTTCAAAGCATCAATTCCGGACCGATTTTTTTCTACACCCGTTTTTGCACTGCAGTGCTTCCGAGGAAGACGGCAGCGCCTCTCGATAATCACGGACTTACTCACCGACCAAGTCCGTGCTTCCCTGCAAGGTGCTGCAGCGCTGCCGCTTCAACCAAGAAGAAAGTGAATCCAAAAACGCATATTGTGCAAAAGCAAATAAGTGCTGCAGCAGCGGACGCGGCAGCGCTATAGCAACAAAAACAAGGCTCAGACCAAAATAACACTAGGAATAGCAGCGACATTAGCACCACTAGCGAGAGATAAGTCCGTCCTGAAACTCAATCTGTCGTTCACTAGCGCTGGCTCCAATAACTCCATGTTCCGAACACAGAAAAACAATAATAAAAAAAACCTTCCCTGTTTGTGCGCATATCGCATCGCAGCTGTAATAGAATTCTTAATCCTTCCATTAGCTGAAGCTTGCCTTGCTGTAAATGCCGCGACCCCAGTGGGAGGCACTATGAGTGAGTCCCGTTTCTGATACATGGAAAGCATAGGTCTTGACCCTATTCCCTATTGTTATTTATTCCACTGTCGACGAGAAAGTGACGGAGTTTCTATTGTGGTATTCATAAGCTGTGGAATCCAGGAAATTACAGCAACAGAATTCCATGAAGACATTCCAATCTTTGGAAATCTTGGAGGAGAAGAGGGCGTTTCAGCCAATACGCGAACATTTAACGATTTACTTGACATCCAAAGTGAGAACTCTATAAAGTCTAAAATCCGCGAATTACAGAAAACAACAAGGAACCAGTTTCTGTTCGAGGTTGGATATCGTTAGAAGGAAAACGAACTAATCGCCTCCAACTTGCTGTTGTTAGAAACATAATGTCAGCGTAAAGACAGAAGATTAGCAATATGTAGCGTCGAAATTTTTTTTGCCGTTTCCAAGCACTTCTGCAAGTAGATTCATAAACCTTGATCTTCACTTGTCTGCAGTTTGTATGAGTATCTCAAGTTCAGGGATACGATAAGATTTTAAGAAAAGACCAGTCTTCAAAATCTTCCCCATTTACAAAGTCTTTTGAAAATCTGAAACCACTAGGCTGCGGTTCCGAGAACTCACAATTTTTGTTTTGTGTTCAGCAGTCTAAGTACAAGTGCTTAGAAAAATCTTCTCACCAGGCCGAATCTGGCTTCCTCTTCACTGTCTGCAGTTGCTTATGATTATCTCAGAGCGTGTTCCACCCTACTTACCAAGGTTACTACGCATGATGTCACGAATCCTGGCTTTTTGCTGTCAAGGCTGGAACGATTTTTCTATTTTCCAGCAGGATCTCACGCCACGGGCGAAACCGACAAATCAGGCTACAGAGATGCGTAGTTACTACGCTTACTACACTCCCAAGCATGGTAAGCAAATAGTAACTATTAGTTACTATTCCGACAAGGTCGGAACGGTCAGCGTCGTAACTTTTGGTGAGGATGGAGCGGAAATAGTAACTAATAGTAACTATTGTTCGAAGGGTGGAACACGCTCTCAATCTCAGGGTCCCGATAAGCTTTTCTGAAAAGACTGGTCTTCGAAAATGTTGCCAATTTATTTATTTTTTTAAATTCAAAATTTGATCAGCCGCGGTTCTAAGAATTCAATTCATTTTTTCAACCATCTAGGGACAGGTGCTTACACAATCTTGTCGCCAGACCAAATTTCCGAGAAAAAGTCACGAAAAAGAAAGAATAAGACAAGATTTCTTGACAGTTAATGAATGTTAACTGAAACTGAATAAAATGTTAACTGAAACTAAATTAATTGAAAAAATAATGTTAATGAAACTGACCTGTCTTCCCGAGATAAAGCCCGACAACGAAGGAATCCTGAACAAACGAACAATTCTAGACGGAGAGAGAACTTAATCGTTCAAATAACAACATTTACGCGGGACGTGACTGAGAAGGTTCCCTCTAATCTCACCGCGTAGTTTATTCGTCAATCCAAAGAAATATAGGAACGTGCATACATTCTCATCTCCCTACTGGGGTGTCATAGCACCCACCCCTTCTCCCAGATTCTATAAGATCCCACTCTAAATTTCCAACCTGAGTAATGTAG
This sequence comes from Branchinecta lynchi, assembly GCA_023053575.1. NCBI lineage: Eukaryota > Metazoa > Arthropoda > Branchiopoda > Anostraca > Branchinectidae > Branchinecta > Branchinecta lynchi. The sequence goes on from JAKZAP010000001.1 coordinate 12,124,823, forward strand.
GCTCGACAGCCTTGCTTACACAATAAAACTGACGTGTCTTCTCAAGATAAAGCCCGACAACGAGGGAATCCTGAACAAACGAACAATTCTAGCGGGAGAGAGAACTTAATTGTTCAAATAACAACATTCACGCGGGACGTGACTGAGAAGATTACCTCTAATCTCACCGCGTAGTTCTTATTCGTCAATCCAAAGAAATATAGGAACGCGCTTACATTCTCATATCCCTACTGGGGTGTCATAGCACCACCTCTTCTCCCAGATTATATAAGACCAACACTGAATTTCCAATCTGAGTAATGTAGGCTACCATTGGTACAGGCCAAAGAACGACAGTGTCCACCTCCTAAAACAAAGGGTTCAAAAGGATCTCAAAAGTGGAATATTTACTGGATTTCTTCATCCAGACTATAGTCTTGTAGATTTCCGTTCCTCGGCAGACCCCGTCAGTATGTTTTAATAGCAAATAAACCGCTTGAAAAATATTACAAAAATGATAATGTTGTCTTTGGTGGATTACGCCCAATGCAAATGAGACGAGCAAACAAATAACAGATTTATCGAGCCCCATTTCAAAAGCTCTATTCAACTTCAGAAAAAAAGTAAATTCAACCATATTAGGTAACGCGTTTCGCCGAATTTCTAGAGAATTAGAGGAATATACTTACAGATGTTCAGCATGGATATTTACCCCTGCCTCGAATCTCCAATCTACAATCTGCTTACAAATGAATTCCTAGCCTCCTTATAGAGTGCCCACAATAACTGCAAAGTGTAAAAAAAAGACCAGTGCCCAAACGATAGATTTGATAATGATAATTATTGCGTCAAGGGTTTTGATTACGAATGAATTCCTTAAAGTACTCACCTTAATTTGTGCTTATTGCTTACAAGGGAGTTCCTAACCCCCCTTAAAGTGTGCATCATATCACTGCAAAGTGCAAAAAAAAACACTAAACGATACATTTTCATGATCCCCAAGGGCATATGAAGATTCATGCCTCAAGGGTTTTACTTATAAAGGATTACAGTAGACCCACGAGTTGACAAAATTCCCACAGTCATCTTCTGACCCAACTTTGCGAGTACCATATGAGCTTCTAGCTCTTGTTTACGGCTCATTACCATGTACCAACCGCATACCCTTCTGTTGGTCAGCCCGGGGATGGCGAGCTAGGGTACTTCCAGATTGGGTAGGACGATGAAACTTGGCAGGGATTTTAAAGACCCGATCAGAGTGACTTAGGAATAGTCATTTGCCGGATCCGACCAGTCTGAGGGGGAGTCGAGGGCAGGGCCGGAATCTGGAACCTTGTGACAACTATACGCATAACTTTCGAACGAGTTATCCGATCTGAATGAAGCTTGATATCTGACAGAGGACATATCCCAGATCCACCGTTTCAAGTCCGGACTGGGTTACGATATATTTTAATTTTCGTATGACAAATTAGGCCCCCCGGCTCCCCAAGCGTGCACATACATTATATTTCGGTCCGACAAATGTAAGATTTACGAGAATGTTAAGGGGTCTCGGGAAACTGAACAGCGCCACTGCTCCCCCCCCCCCACCCCCGTTATGTTTCGAAATCACGCATCTCTTTCCCAGCTACCCGTCCCGTTCCACTCAATAAGAAATAATGAAAGTCTCCATGTAAGTATTCCTTTAGCCCAAGCTGACTTCTAATCTTGTTCGGTGTTGTTAGTGGGATATATTTGTTCTGTAAAGAAGGAATGGCAATTCTTGGCATTTTACTGTCGTATAAGCATCGATTGTTTTCTTGCGGAAAGGGTTCTCCAGCTGGCTTCTACCTTTTGTTAAGGCTCGATTGCTATGACGAAAACTATCGAGCTGTGTCAAGGAAAACCCAGGCCGACCGAAGGCGGACGGACAGAAATTACGATCGTTATATGACACTTGGTCGAAGGGCAAGTGCCGTAAAAAATCGACTGCTGGGGGGAGGGTCCCCCTTTCTTCCCTAAAAAGTGACGCAATCAAAGATTTTCTTAAGATTTCCGGTTCCCCCTCCAACTTCCCCAAAGTCACCGGCTTCGATCCAGAACTGAACTGGGTCGTCTGAGACAGGAGGTTTTTCCAAATATCAAGTTTCATTAAGATCCGATCACGCGTTCGAAAGTTATAAATACCTCAAGTTTAGGGATTCCCCCTCCCTCCACTACCCCTCCCAGATGGTCGGATCGGGGAACTGGTCGGGTCCTTGATTCGTCTACCAAGTTTCATCGTCCTAGCTTATGGTCTGGATCATTTTCTTTTCAGGTGCCAGGAACTTTCGCATTTAAGGGGTTCATTATTTTCTGGGAATGGTGGACAGCTTCTTGGTATTTTACGCTCTACGTCACCAAGAGTGATTGTCTCTTTTGGGAATTTTGTGCAAAAAGCACTCGAGTTGAGAAGTGCTATTTCTTAGTTTTTATTTTGTTTAGTTTCTTATGAGTTGTTTGTTTATCCTGTATTTGGCCTTTGGGTTTTTTAATACAGATACATATATATATATTTGGAAGTGCCCAAACTAGCAAAACCCGGACCAACCGACAGACCGATGGACGGACAGAAATTGCGATCGCTATATGGCAAATGCCACTGCAAGTGCACCTGCAAGAGCCATAAACATTCGGAAGGTGAATCCTGATTTTTTATCGACGGCACTACCACAGCCTACTGGAGGGGGGGGGGGGGTGCATGTCCTATGCGAAAGGTAAGAGAACGGCTCTAGAGACAACATTTGCTTCAAAGTTATGTTCGAGCCAACTTCTCAACAGAAGATTGAGCGGGAACTGAAGAATATGAGAAAATTTTTCACTGAATACCTTTCATTCAGCGGTTACTTTACGGGAACATAAAACTTGGCTAATGCCGTTCATGCAAAATAAATGATGGATGAGGTTTTGAAAGCTTCGGAGTTACAGCCACCTGCGGGTTTTGCTTCATAAATAATCGTTCAGTTCAAACCGACTGCAACGTTTTTTTATGGTGCTAGACAGCTTACTCAGATGTGGATTAAACCGAAAGAGAAGAGAACGAAAGCAAACCAGTTGTACTTCACAAATTCCTATAAGAGAACCATGTTGTTTTCGAACGTGTGCCGTGCGAACCAAGGAGGATGAGTCACCGACATAAAACCAATTTTTTGACAGGCTAAGCCAAATGTCCGTTTTGCCCAGCTTCCCAAGCCGTTTAGGGTATGCAAACGTTTTAACAATCTGACACGCAAGAAAGATTTCTCAAAAGACTATCCTGCAAATCTCACAATATTTTAATTCTGTTGGGTGCCTCAGCGTTTGGTATACTTGCAGCTGGATATACTTGTATTTTCAAAGGGATTTGGCAAAGGTTTGCCGGAGGTTCGTATCGCAGATGTCTCGAACGGGTTCCGGATACCCTTCCCTCCGGTAACGAAACCCCACTGGCAACCCCCCCCCCCCCCCCCCGTACCAAAAAATCCTTTAAACAGTGTTAATAAAATGCAGTATATTCTTAAGAAAGATATATACAGAGGCGAGCGATCAGCGAGCCGCCGTCACGCAATTTTTTTTTACCCGTTTTTTATTGTACCGAAGGGGTTTTCGCCGGGAGTGGTGGTGGCAACGGGACTATGTTCGGGGGGTTTCGCCAGATTGTTTTCGCCAAGACCTGTCTCTAACGTTGCCAGGCCTTATCTTAGGCCTTATGATGGGACAATGAAATGGTGTTTTTTTTATTTTTGTGAATAAACTGAAACTGAACTATCATGCGCCCGCTCTTCGGTGAAGTATATTCAGCGGATCTCCCATGTTCTACCAAAGCAGCGGAAGCACCATACGCACCAACGTCCACCTATTGTCCAATTTGCCAGCCTCCTTCGCCAAGCGAGAAGAGGTTTTGCTAGGAGAATTTGTATAAGATCATTTGGGCGCCGAGGACAAGGCAAAGCCAACCTGCTCATTGGGTTTTAATGACTGTTGCATCTCTTTCTGAATTTGAACGAACAAAGATAAGATATCGAGCCTATGAGTGTTCCTTTTTATTTATTTGCGCAACTGCCCCACCGAATTTTTGGGAATTCAATTAATTCATTCAAAACGAACGTGGCGCATAGTCATACAGGAATATGAATGAATGATTTATTTGCACATTAAAGCCATCAGGCCATCATGCAACAAAACAAAACAAAACAAAAAGTGAACAATCTTACATGCGTATATACACACTAACACACTCTTAATATTTATTATATATATTTGTATATATTAATATGTGGTAAACTCAATATAGCCGACAGAATAATCACTTACCTGAGAATAACTAACAAGACGGCACATGACTTCACCGAAGGGCCAGTACTGTAAGATAAGCGTCGTAACGAACGAAAAGGGAATGCAGACTACAGCCATGAGGATGTCGCTCAGGGCGAGATTCAAAATGAAATAGTTTGTAACGGTCCACTTCCGGTGAGTTGAGAAGACGACACCAACGACAAGACCATTGCCAACCAATGCCAGAACGAAGATGCAGGAGTACATGACGTATATGAGGGCCTGTAGAAAAAAAAAGATGATTTCTACTATTACTTCTACTACTCGACATAGACTTTACCCCAAGAGGTACAGGACTTCAGAGGTAGCATCCAACCTAAGACCAGAATTCAAATTTCCAGAGAAGTCTTTTCTTCAGAATAATCTATCTGGCTTAAAAAGGAAGCAACAAGTATGACAAACATAATAGACTGAAGCTAACTGAATGGTTTACAAATAAATATTGCTTCAAAATTTCTAGTTCGACATAATTTTTCTTTTCAAACAAAGTCACCTCATTCTAACCTTAGCTCGAAAACCTCGCAGTGACTTCCAAAAAGATGAAAAAGGTAGAGTTACCAATGTCAATAGCCAGAAAATCCCTTTTTAAAGCAGCTTAAAAACAATGAAAAGGCACATAATTTGAATATTTTTGGACACATGACTGTTATTTTGGCTCTTGACTGGCAGGACAGCATGTAAATTTCATTTCCACAGTTTCGCGGCAACATTCGAGGTGGTATAAAAACAAGGTCAGGTATCCCTCCTGTAAATTAAAGAGTGGGGTAATAGGGCTTGTACATAAGGAACGAACTACAGAGTAAGAAAGTTTTCCCATGATCCTGAAAATGAACAGTCGATTTTTCGTAAAAAAAAAAAAAAATGACCAGCCAGTCGGTGAATACTTTGCCCCAAAAGCGAATTTTGGCTACTAGCCAAAATTTAGGTAGGTAAAACTTTTACTGACATGGAAATAACACTAGGATGAATGAAGTACCAGACATGCCAATAGCAGACAAAAATGGTACGATTTTCGGTACCAATGGTACCTGGAGGCCCTATAATTATTACCGTGCTTCCGGGCCACAGGCGTCATTTGGGGGGGGGGGGGGGGGGGGCTGTCCCCCTGGCCTTCCAAGGGGCCCAGAGCTACCCAGGAAAAACATCAGAATTGTTAAATCTGGTTGGGCCGTATCAGTAGACCAAGGTCACTCATGAAAATTGAACGTTTTGGGATCCGAAAACGTAAGTGGAGGGATACCTATGACATCGTAAAAGTTGTCCGTCTGTTCGTCTGTTAGCACGATAACTCTCGAAGGGAATGAGATATTTTGATGAAACTTGGTGTGAGGATTCTTTGGGTCAAGGGTAAGGTCAAGTTCGTAGATGGGCTCTGTAGCCCTAGGTTTAGGGGTGGGAGTTCCAAATTAAGGAGCGAAAAAAAATATTTGTAAAAGCTATTGTTGATTTATGGATAAGGAGACATGCTGAATCCGAATATGAAAGTTATTTTCTTGCCATACAAGTAGTTCATCCGGGATGCGGCCAAAACCGGACACAAAATTTGTCGACCAATTTTCGGCTATAGCAGTCCGTACCCCTTTATTCTCAAACCAGTATAGCTCTGCGCGTGCGTTGACGACATTAATTTGTTTATTCTATGGACGTCGGAGAGACCTAGTGTAATCAAAGTCGAAGGGGTTGATATATAATGTTCAAACGAGGAAACATGTTGTTCAAGCGAGGATGTTCTTAAATGAGGATTCACTGGTAAAGTACAGGTCAAGTTCGTAGATGGATCCTTTAGTCCTATCTTTAGAGGCAGAGGAGGGGTTTAAATTACCGTAAAAACATATATGTTTTACAAGCTAATAAGATATTGATTGAGGGGGTAAGGAGGTCCGCTGAATCCATATCTGAACTTAGTTTTCTTGCTGGACAAATGGTTCGTCACGAATTCGGCAAAAACTGGAAATTTGGTTGAACCTCAAAGTTGTTTCTGAAATCGATTAGAGATTCGGTACCGGGGCAAGAAGACATGCTGAAGCCATTTTTGAACTTTATTTTAACAGTAAAAATATTCAAGGAATCTGAAGAAGACTGAATGGCGAAGACATGACCCAATTGTTTGAATCAAATGTTAGATTTTTGGGATCCCATCGGAACCTTTGATCTTGTTAAATTCAAGAGAATGACCAATCGTTTGAGGATCAAATGTCTTCAAGGCGCGACAAATATCTTTGTAGTATGGCGTCGAGTCGAGGCGTCACTACGATTTTTTCCTGGATAGTTGAGGGCCCCCTCGAAGATTCAAGTGGGGGCACCATCCCGAAGGAGCACAAAATATAAGAGTAGGAAGGGGAGAGGGTCAACAAACACTCAGTGCCTTTTCGACTTAACCCCAACTTGTATTTTGTAAAACGGTAAGAAAAGTTTGTGTTTGAAATATGACGTGACCAAACACTTTGAGCTGATCTACGTTAGGTGGCCCTTGCTTTGATTTGTGATCCAAAAAGACACTCCGATGATACAGAATTCCAAAATTTTCGCTTGCGGCATCTTTTCTAGTACGCTTGCTTTGGGCTTACAGTTTTGGGGATGGGCCCTTTTAAAACCTAATATCTGTTCGAAAAGTAGTTAAGTTTTGTTAGAAAACACAGTCGTTAGAAACTGCTGCGGGGGCTTCGCTTTCCAGCGAGTTCCTTTCCAGCTTTCACAAACTGGTTTCTTGAAATTCGTTTAGTTTTCCCGATGTGGCGCAGTACGTTTCTTGTTTATTGTTTCTAAACCGTTTGTCCCTTCAGCCGAGCAATATTTCCAACAAGTACATTTTGGGGTATTCAACCCTCGTCCAAGCACTTCGAACCACCCGTTCGTCACGTGGCCCCAAAGGGGGCCCAGGACGACACCGCCGCTGCCCCCCCTTAGGTTTCAGCGAAATGACGCCTCTATTCCGGGCATGCCATCGGGTGCCAAACATGTGATATCTCAACAGTTTTTCAGGACGATCCGCCAGCAAGAATCATATTCTAGATCATCAATGAGGCAAATATGCATTTGTCTTGAAAGGGCCAGTGTTTATTTATGCCACTTAATCACTTATATACGTTCCATTCATTTTCATTACCGAGATTTCCAATTTCACCCGTATCCATCCCAGCGGCACTACACAGATTTTCTATTTACCATGCTTTCGAAACACGTCAGGCTCCCAATCATTTCCTCCCAGCGGCTAATTGGTAAGAAAGTTACGCAAATCTATCCGTGTTTCCAATCACAGCCAAAGAGACCAAAGTACTAGTACTAGTACTAGTATATGTTAGTCTTTCCAAAGAAACTGTAGCCAGGGCGATTAATATTTCAGGGTTTAAAACACTAAGTTCCGACTTCAGATTATCAGATATGACCTTGCAACCACGCCAACAAGAAAGTATAATTTGAGCTCGAAAAGAAAAAAAAGCTTTCGATAGTTAACTGAAAGATCAAAGCTCTAATCGACAACTATTGATTACTCAAATAGCGTGACAAGCAGTGCTACCTAGACCCCATTTCTCGGCAGTGTATAAAGGTTTTTTATGCTCCACTTGTCACACTTGTGTTTGAAATGTGCAAATAAAACCCCTCATTCGTTCCGTTCCAAATCTCACTTTTTCTCTGGCGACGCACTAACACTGGGGAATTGCGAAGAGCCTGCCGTACATATCCCGAAAGGAAGTGTCCTGCTACGCACTATAGCAGGGCCATGCTGCGACGAACCATAACGCTCCTCAACACAAATAATCACTTTCTGCTCTCTGAGGAAATGGGTGATATCCGAAGCTTAGATACAATATTCTTCCCCCATTCAAAACTAAGACGAGAATCCCGAAAAAAGCTGAGATATTAGGCGACTCTAAGAGGCTGCAGAAAAGAAGGATTTGCTTTTCATCCCGATAGAAAGATAGGAAAAGAACAAGGACGCGGCTGCTTCTAAGACCCCAAAGTATAACTAGACCTACGTTGCCCGGGCAACGTGAAGTGTTGCGGCAACCTTTGTCCGGCTTCGCCGACTAAAGTGTTGCGAGAGCAACACTTTGGTTTTGTTTCTTCGCTGTCGGTTAAATGCTGAAATTGTCAACTTATCGAAGCTTTTAAAACGGTATGTTCTAAAAAGAATAATCACATAATCAAAAGCTCTTCTTTAGCGTTGTAAAACCAACAACAAAACAATATCGGAAGAAGGCTATCCGTAACGTTTCAGGATTAAAATACCATAGATGACACTATTAATTATTACACAACTACCTTATTGTTTTACATTACCGTATCGTTTGTACCCGTTGCGTAAACAGTTAATCCTAGGTTATAGCGATAGACCATCGATACAAACTTTCTTACTGTCATATTTACAGAAATCGAATACAATGTGCACCAATTTTCAAAAATTTCTAGCCCCTCGTGAACCGATCTTACTTACAAGTCCGTCTCCCGTGATTGACATCAAATTCACCGGAAGCAAATAATGGATACACCAGTTATCAAAAGTTGCAAACCCCTCATCGCTGAACATGATTATAGCATAAAAGCCGATTATTACTTACAAGTCCCATGCATGTCTTACAATTGGGAACAAAATTGTTCTTACCATCGAATACACCTGAGACAACTAACAGGTATACCAACTAGCAAAAGCTGCAAACTCCTCGTTCCCGAAGATGATTATGAGCTAACAGTCGACTGTTGCTTACAGGTCCCTTACATGTCTCACAACTGGTATCGCCTATTTTTGGTTTCAGTGTGTACCTTACTCCTGAAGTTGTCAACCCCTTGAAACTTTCAAACTGGTTTATCTCATGAAGGATTTTTGTTCAAACAATGGATGGCATATATTTTGATCAGCTCTTCAAGGGCTATCGATTGCCCTAACCACAACAAAAGCATATCGGAAAAAGGGACTAACTTGACTTTGCAGTCAGTTGAACTTTATCCTTTTCAATCGTAGACATCGTGACTGATGAAAACTTGGAATAATATCCTATATAATCTAGTTGGTATTATAAAGCTATCCGTAACTTTTTAGGATTAAAATACCATAGATGACACTATTAATTATTACGAAACTACCTTGTTTTACATTACAGTATCGTTTGTACCCGTTGCGTTAACAGTAAATCCTAGGTTACAGCGATAGACCAACGATACAAACTCTCTTACCGTCAGATTTATATAAATCGAATACAATGTGCAACAATTTGCACAAATTTCTAGCCCCTCGTGCACCGATTCTACTGACAAGTCCCTTTCCCGTGATAGACATCAAGTTCACCGGATAAAAATAATGGGTACACCGACTAGCAAAAGCTGCAAACCCATCATCGCAGAAGATGATTGTAGCATAACAGCCGATTATTACTTACAAGTCCCTTGCATGTTTTACATTTGGGAACCAAATTGTTCATCAAATGACAGGTACGCCAACTAGCGAGAGCTGCAAACCCCTCATTGCCGAAGATGATTATGGGCTGAAGGGTTGAAGTGTCAACCCTTTGAAACTTTCAAACTGGTGTATCTCATAAAGCAATTTTTTTTACCAATAAATGGATGTCATATACTTTGATCAGCTCATTAGCGGCTATCGATTGCCATCGAAGTTGAACTTTATCCTTTTCAATCGTAGATATCGTGACGGATGAAAACTTGGAACAATATCTTATATAATCTAGTTGATATTATAAAGCTATCCGTAACTTTTCAGGATTAAAATACCATAGATGACACTATTAATTATTACAAAATTACCTTATTGTTTTACATTACCGTATCGTTTGTACCCGTTGCGTAAACAGTTAATCCTAGGTTATTGCGATAGACCATCGATACAAACTTTCTTACTGTCATATTTACAGAAATCGAATACAATGTGCACCAATTTTCAAAAATTTCTAGCCCCTCGTGAACCGATTCTTACTTACAAGTCCCTCTCCCGTGATTGACATCAAATTCACCGGAAACAAATAATGGATAAACCAGCTATCAAAAGTTGCAAGCCCCTCATCGCTGAAGATGATTATAGCATAAGCTTTTTAAACGGGATGTTCTAAAAAAATTAATCACATGATCAAAAGGTATTCTTCAGCGTTGTAAGAACAACAACAAAATAATATAGGAAGAAAGGACTAAATTAACTTTGCAGTCAGTTGTACTTTATCCTTTTCAATCGTAGACATCGTGACGGATGAAAACTTGGAACAATATCTTATATAATCTAGTTGGTACTAGAAAGCTATCCGTAACTTTTCAGGATTAAAATACCATAGATGACACTATTAATTATTATGAAACTACCTCATTGCTTTACATTTTCGTTTGTATCCGTTGTGTAAACAGTTAATCCTCGGTTACACTGATAGACCATCGACACAAACTTTCTTACCGTCAGATTTATAGAAATCGAATACAATGTGCACCCATTTGCAAAAATTCCTAGCCCCTCGTGAACCGATTCCTACTTACAAGTCCCTCTCCCGTGATATACATTAAGTTAACCGGAAACAAATAATGGGTACACCAGCTAGCAAAAGCTGCAAACCCATCATCGCAGAAGATGATTGTAGCGTAACAGCCGATTATTACTTACAAGTCCCTTGCATATCTTACCATTGGGAACCAAATTGTTCTTACCATCGAATACACCGGAAACAAATAACAGGTATACCAACTAGCAAAAGCTGCAAACCCCTCATTACCGAAGATGATTATGGGCTAACAGTCGACTGTTGCTTAAAAGTCCCCTATATGTATCATAACTGGTATCGCCTATTTTTGGTTTCAATGTACCTTACTATGAAGTTGTCAACCCCTTTGAAATTTTCAAACTGGTGTATCTCATGAAGGAATTTTTGTACAAAAAAATGGATGACATATACTTTGATCAGCTCATCAATGGCTATCGATTGCCGTCGAAAAAAAAATTCTACCTGTCTTAGTTCAAAAGTTGACTTTTTTGCCGTAGGCCAACTTTCTAACGTCACGACTTAGAAAGGAGCAAAGGATAAGCTCTAGTTTCTTTAGCAATGAGAGAACTTTTAAAGTTTAAGACGCACATCTGATACCGTTACTCTACCACAAACCAAAGTGCAAAAAAAAAAAATTATAAACTCAGCTGAAATCGTCGGAGACATGGACAGAAACAATAGATGGCAGCACTTTCGGACCCGTGGGAAAAAGCCACTTTTTTGTCTCTGTAGATTTTTCTATTTATCACTCAAAGAAGATATGTTGGCTGTGGGGCCGGGTAACTGCCGCATATAGTTAACACTTATAGATTTTAGTCCATCTTCAATTTGAAACTGGTGCCTGCCTGCTTGCGTGCTAGAACGGAGCTTTCCACTCCAAAGCAGAAACATCTTTTGATGAAACGAAAGGTTCGCTACACAACTTCAGATAGTCCTCTCTGACATAGGCTATACAACTCCACTTCACTTCGCAAACCGTAGGCTCTGGCTCGAGGACAAGCAAAAACCATCCTTATTGGCCCCAGGCAAGAGTTCTACGGAGCTTTCCAAAATGTAATGTCATATTCATCAATCCGGCCTAAGGTCCACACTTTCCGTAAAAACCGCACAGGTTAGACCCTTCTCAGTTACCAGGAATAAAATGAAATCGGAGTCATAGGAAAAAAAAAAAAAAAAAAAAAAAAAAAAACGAGGACAAAACCAAAGTGTTGCTCTCGCAACACAATAAGGCTGGCCTCGGCTAAACTAAAAAAGAAAGCACACGGCGGACGCATCATAAAAATGTGCCCCCCACCCCCCCCCCCCAAACACACGTCCAGGAACTTGTGGTCTACTGCACGGAAAAAATAATCCGAACGTTCACATTATTGATGAGTTAACAGGCTCACTGAATGGCCAAGCAATCGGTCACAAACCTTTTAATCCCGGAATAGCAATAAAATAAATAAACTTTTCTATAGCGCTTACGAGTTTTTAAGACTAAATCATCAGTCATTGAACTGAGCGTATGGCAGAACAGAATGCTTACAATTTGGAAACGACTGGGCTATCGGCACTATTATGAACAGTGCTGGTTGGCGAGTAATGAAATAATAGAAGCACGGGAGGAGTTTAGGGGTTCTAGTTTGAAAAAAGGTGTTCCATCTCGACATGACCCTTTCTTCTGACGAAACTAATCCTCTTGATGATGCAAGATTTCCTGGGTGGCGGAAAACATACGGTGGCGCTAAAGCACGGTGGCGTTAAGATACCCACTTCGATTGTCCGCTGTCGGCGCTGTCTGGATCTGTGACACAGTTTTATAATTGATCAGTGATCAAGGGAATACAAATTTTTGATTCTTGACGAGTGCGATTTTTACATACATTATTTGGTTTCGACGTCGTAATCTTACTGCGAAAACAGGGTCGTTGTTTTATCAAATGTACGAGGTGGATTCGCTAACAAATGATGCGACAGAGAAAACGAGGTAGTTTCTGTTTCAAATGTATGAGGTCGTTTTGACCCAAATTTGAGGTGAAAAAGGAGAGCAAAAACGGCTTAATTTGTGTTTCAAATATACGAGGCAGTTTTGACCCAGATTCGAGGTGAAAAAGAGAGTGAACAGGCAGCGAAAACGAACTAGTTAGTGTTTCAAATGTACGAGGCCGTTTTGACCTAGATTCGAGGAGTAGATTTTCCGTACGGGATCCTAGTGGCAGTACACAGATTTTCTATTTACCATGCTTTCAAAACACGTCAGGCTCCCTATCATTCCCTCCCAGCGGCTAATTGGTAAGAAAGTTATGCAAATCTATCCGTGTTTCCAATCACAGACAAAGAGACCAAAGTACTAGTACTAGTACTAGTATATGTTAGCCTTTCCAAAGAAACTGTAGCCAGGGCGATTAATATTTCAGGGTTTAAATCACTAGGTTCAGATTAGATCAGGTGTTGAAGTCCTCTGGCCAGAGAACAAAGCCTTCAACGAGCCTTGCAACCACGGCAACAAGAAAGTATAATAAAAAAGATTCAGGATAAGAAATGAACTCGCAGAGAAACAAGAGCTACGAGCTCATATGGCACTTGTACGAGTAGGCTGTACAAGAAAGTAGATGAGAACGTCACAAAATACACCCGCCATCCAAAAATGCGGTTCGGAAATAGAAATAGGATATTTAGTTTCACTCATTTCTGAGCAGTTTCGGCATCGTCTCGATTGTCTGTAGCAAATGCACATGACTGTTCAAACTTTCATCCCAATAAATCCATTTGTTTGATCCCTAGACGTGCTACACGATTTCCGGTACTCACTCTATCTCCACCTACCGTGGCCGAATCTGGTTCGGAATAAAAACAAGAGCTACGAGCTCATATGGCACTCGTACGAGTAGGCTGTACAAGAAAGTAGATGAAAACGTCACAAAATACACCCGCCATCCAAAAAGGCGGTTCGGAAATAGAAATAGGATATTTAGTTTCACTCATTTCTGAGCAGTTCCGGCATCGTCTCGATTGCAAATGCACATGACTGTTCAAACTTTCATCCCAATAAATCCATTTGTTTGATCCCTAGACGTGCTACACGATTTCCGGTACTCACTCTATTTCCACCTACCGTGGCCGAATCTGGTTCGGAATAAAAAAAAATCGACCACCTAAAGCATCTTCGTTTATACCATCTACCAAGTTTCACTCGAATCTGAGCATTTTTGGAAAGTTCCGGTACCCCCCCCCCCTTCCCACCAACGTTGTCGGAGCCGGTTCGGGCCCAATCTCTTAATTCCCTCATCAAGTTTGACTGAAATTGGAGCATAGCCTATCTGCAAGTTTCCAGTACCCCCCCTACCTTGGCCGAATCCGGCCCAGACGCCAAATAACAAATCTAGGCCGCATAAACTCGGCACTGTCGAATTGCATCTCATTCGGTCCATCCGTTTGGTTTTTGTGCATGTCAAAAGTCCCCCCACCCCCAATTCCCCTAATCGTGGTCGCATATGGTTCGAACGCATGTTTTACATGTCGAGGCCATCGATTCGTATCACCCATGAAGTTTCACTCGAATCAGACCACTCGTTCGCAATTTATAGAAGTCCATATTTCTCTTCTCTTGCTCCCCCAAAAATGCTCGGATCTAGGAACGGAAGTTTCCGGGGGTATGTTGTGTCAGGTTTTTAAGTCAAGATAATTCGGGTCGCTAATATGCCTGCAAAGTTTCGTTGTCGTTTTACATCTGGAACTATTCTATCTCACGACTACCGGAATTCCAGGAAACCCCCTCCAACTCCCCCCCACAGAGCCTCGAAACCATCTGGCTCCGTCAATTCCCAATCCCTCTACTTTTAGAGTTTCTTGAGTTTTCCACCACCCCCCCCCCCATCCCCACAGGTATCGGACCCGACTCGGACGTGACACTGAACGTCCGAGGCGATAGCTCACCAGACAAGTTTCATTCAAATCCGATCACCCGTTCAAAAGTTATGCACGCCACTAGATTCCGGACTCCCCATCCACCCACTCCCCCCACGATGGTCGGGTCGGGGAAACGGCTGTTCTCAAGTCAATCTGTTCGGATCCCTGACATACCTGCCAAGTTTCATCGCCCTAGGACATCAGGAAGTATGCCGAACTCACGGGATCGCTAGAAATCCGGACCCCCACCCCAACTCCCCCACAGTGCCCTGATCCGGTCCGGTTATGTCAATGAGGTGTCGAGGACCTGTGCTTGTTTTTCCCACCAAGTTTCATCCCGATCCCTCCACTTTAAGCGTTTCTCAAAATTTCCGGTTCCCTCCTCCAACTCCTCCCCAGTGTCATCGGATCCGGTCCGGTTATGTCAATGACGTGTCTAGGACCTGTGCTTGTTTTTCCCACGAAGTTTCATTCCGATCCCTCCACTTTAAGCGTTTCTCAAAATTTCCCGGTTACCTCCTCCAACTCCCCCCAGTGTCATCGGATCCGGCCTGGATTTAAAGTGAGGTGTCTGAGACACAAGGTCATCCTAAATATCAATTTTCATCAAGATCCGATCACCCGTTCAAAAGTTATGCACGCCACTAGATTCCGGACTCCCCATCCCACCCACTCCCCCCACGATGGTCGGGTCGGGGAAACGGGCTGTTCTCAAGTCAATCTGTTCGGATCCTTGACATACCTGCCAAGTTTCATCGCCCTAGGACACCAGGAAGTATGCCGAACTCGCGGGATCGCTAGAAATCCGGACCCCCGTCCCAACTCCCCCACAGTGCCCTGATCCGGTCCGGTTATGTCAATGACGTGTCTAGGACCTGTGCTTGTTTTTCCCACCAAGTTTCATCCCGATCCCTCCACTTTAAGCGTTTCTCAAAATTTCCGGTTCCCCACCCCAACTCCCCCACAGTGCCCTGATCCGGTCCGGTTATGTCAATGACGTTTCTAGGACCTATGCTTGTTTTTCCCACCAAGTTTCATCCCGATCCCTCCACTTTAAGCGTTTCTCAAAATTTCCGGTTCCCTCCTCCAACTCCCCCCAGTGTCATCGGATCCGGCCCGGATTTAAAGTGAGGTGTCTGAGACACGAGGTCATCCTAAATATCAATTTTCATCAAGATCCGATCACCCGTTCGCAAGCTAAAAATACCTCAAATTTTGGCTTCACCCTCCCTCCACTCCCCCCCCCCAGATGGTCGAATCGGGGAATTGATGATTTCCTATTTAAGCTGGTCGGGTCCCAGACATGCCTGTCAATTTCCATCGTCCCAGCACATCAGGAAGCACGGAACTCGCGGGATCACTACAAATTCGGACTTCTCCCCCCCCCCCCCCAACTCCCCCAAAGTGAGCGGATCCGTTCTGGTTATATCAGTCACGTATCTAGGACTTTTGCTTGTACTTTCCACCAAGTTTCATTCGGATCCCTCCACTCTAAGTGTTTTCCAAGATTTCCGGTTTCCCCCTCTAACTCCCCCCAGTGTCACCGGATCCGGTCTGGATTTAAAATGGAGGGTCTGAGACACGAAGTCCTTCCATGTATTAAGTTTCATTAAGATCCGATCACCCGTTCGTAAGCTAAAAATATCTCATTTTTCCTATTTTTTACGGATTCCCCCTCCCTCCACTCCCCTCCAGATGGTCGGATCGAGAAAGCGACAATTTCTAATTTAATCTGGTCCAGTTCCTGATATGCTTGCCAAGTTTCATCGTCCTAGCTTATCTGGAAGTGCCCGAACTAGCAAAACCGGGACCGACAGACCGACAGACGGACAGAAATAACAATCGCTATATGGCACTTGAGTAAGCTCAAGTGCCATAAAAACCGACCACCTAAAGCATCTTCGTTTATACCATTTATCAAGTTTCACTCGAATCTGAGCATTTTTGGAAAGTTCCGGTACCCCCCCCCCCCTCCCACCAACGTTGTCGGAGCCGGTTCGGGCCCAATCTCTTAATTCCCTGTTCCTGTCCATCAAGTTTTACTGAAATTGGAGCATAGCCTATCTGCAAGTTTCCAGTACCCCCCCTACCTTGGCCGAATCCGGCCCGGACGCCAAATAACAAATCTAGGCCGCATAAACTCGGCACTGTCGAATTTGCATCTCATTCGGTCCATCCGTTTGGTTTTTGTGCATGTCAAAAGTCCCCCCACCCCCAATTCCCCCTAATCGTGGTCGCATATGGTTCGAACGCATGTTTTACATGTCGAGGCCATCGATTCGTATCCCCCATGAAGTTTCACTCGAATCAGACCACTCGTTCGCAATTTATAGAAGTCAATTTCCATATTTCTCTTCTCTTGCTCCCCAAAAAATGCTCGAATCTAGGAACGGAAGTTTCCGGGGGTATGTTGTGTCAGGTTCTTAAGTCAAGATAATTCGGGTCGCTAATATGCCTGCAA